>SNQJ01S0008767.1:162832-182817 GCA_010110895.2 Picea sitchensis | reverse complement strand
GCCATTGCATCAACCAAAGGATGGGAAGTTCACTAGATGGATGTGAAGAATGTTTTTCTTCATGGTGACCTTTCAGAGGATATCTACATGGAGCAACCACAAGGGTTCATTCATAACTCATCTTTAGTGTGCAGACTAAAGAAGTCTCTCTATGGCCTCCAACAGACATCTAGAGCATGTTATGCAAAGATGGATTCTTACTTTATTTCACATGATTTTGTTAGATGCAAATCTGATTCTAATGTTTACATGTTGAGGACTACTAACTCTGTGATGATTTTAGTACTCTAGGTTGATGATATTTTGATCATTGGTAGCTCCGCTTCAACCATTTCTTTGGTTAAATATATTTTGCATGACATGCTCTCTATGACGAACATGGGTCCACTACACTTCTTTATTGGTCTTGATATTAGTCGGTATGCTTTCGACATCAAAATTTCTCAAGCTAAGTATGTCAAGGATCTTCTAGATAGATTCCACATGACAGATTGTAAGTCTACACGTACACCCTTCTTATCTGGGATCATACTTGAGGATGGCAGGGATACACCATTAGTGGACAACACTTTGTATTGATAGTTGGTGGGGAGTGTTTTGTATCTTACCAACACCCATCCAGATATCTCATATGTAGTAGGAGCAGTTTCTAAATACATGCAGGAACCCCATGATCTGCACTGGAAGGATTCCAAGCGCATCCTCAGATATGTTCATGGCACCATGAGTTATGGGATTCACTATGCAGTTGGTTGTGCATTATATCTCATAGGCTTCCTAGATTCAGATTGGGCTGGTGATAGCACATATCGCAAGTCCACGTCTAGGTACACTCTCAGTTTGGGGTCAGGTCCAATTTGTTGGTCAAGTAAGAAGCAATCAACCATTGATTTATCTTCTGCAGAGGCCGAGTACATAGGAGTAGTCAACTGTGTCATTCAAACACTTTGTCTTCAACACTTCCTTACATAGCTTGGTATCCAGTTTCACTGTCCGATTATCATATGGTGTGACAATCATAGTACACTGAGATTTTGCAGAGATACTGTACAATGACAATGAACCAAACACATTGAGGTCCACATGCATTTCATCAGAGATTTAGTACATGATAGGATCATTGATTTGTAGTTATGTCCTTCCTCTGAATAGATTGTCGACATATTCACCAAGACCTTCACTAGGCAGAATTTTCAAACTTTGCGGGATCGTCTTGCAATGAAGAACACAGTTTCCTAGCAACTGGATTTTCTTCTTTTGATGCATTGTCTTTTGAGGGGGGTTTTTGTTCCCATGTGGTTTTCCCTCTTTCCTCGTTTTTATTCAATGTTCATTAGTTGCATGGTACAAGAGTAACTAATATGGCCTAGTAGTCAGGACTCATTTTTTTACTCCATAGTGATGTTCAGGGGGGGTGTTGGAGAAATTCCTATTTTCGGCACACTAGTTCAGTGGGAGTTAACTGACTAGTTCTATTTTAGACTTTCTAATTTTAGACCATCAATATTATGCATGTATTCCTAAGATAGGATGTCATTTACTATATGAGTGAGATTCACTCACTCATTGATTAGATCATAATATACATTGATTCTCATTCTTCATATTGTATCTCTCTTCCTTTTCTTGATAAGATTTGTTTCTGTATGCTTTAGCTAGGTCTCTTGTGCAGGTTTCCATGAAACAATGACAATTATCAATAAAACAATTATCAGAATTTTCAAGTTATTTTCCGCAGTAGAGTAGTGGAAAAAGAGTACGAGAGAGTAAGTTTTTTGCATCCCTAATGGTTGTAGTTTAATGTTTGTTACAACAACACAATCACTTATAAAATCAAGGCACCCTTGGATCAAAAGAGATCCTAAAGCATGCAATATTCGAACCCAAACTTGAACAATTCAATGTCTCAAATTTCACATTTACCATTGCAATGATATACAATTTCCAATGCAATTAGTGCCTTATATATTGGGTTAATGGAGTCTCTTTCTTAGAAAACAACCTAGGAAACAAGGAGAATACAATTTTTATTTAATAATTAAACCCTTATAAATCCAAAGAAGACACAAAACCTCCAAATCGTCTAGCTTAGAAATCCAAGTTTAACTAGGATTTGATAATCTTCTAGGGTTATAAACCCTCTTACTCCCTAGAGAAGATAAACCCTAGCAAGGTCTTGCTACAAGGGTGTAAACCCTCTTACTCCTTGTAGCATTTTTTGATCCCTTTCAATGACAATAGAAGAAAATTCCTTGATGGAGGGTGTATCCCCTTTTACTCCTCCTAGGGTTTGATAATATAACCTTGAATTCAAGAAAAACACAAAATTGGAGAAATTCCTTACCTAATCCAAGAGATAGCATGGAAAATCCTTACTTATCAAAAAAATTCCAATGATTTTCCAAGAAGAAGAATCCAATAGAAGTCACTAGCCTTTAATCCACCAATAAACAAGTATTGCATCCATTATGACAAGAGAGAGAGATAACGAAAATGTTCAAGAGGGACGGAAATTTCAGTCCAAAAGTAATAATATCAAGTGATGAGTTGTGATAAAATGAAAATGACTTGCCTCGTATTTATATGAGGAAAAACAAATTCATGTTTTTCCACTTTACAATTAAATCCATAATTTTAGGCCTAAAACCTAAGTTACAATTCTTAATTAGCAAAACAATTTGTTCTTTTTCCCACATAGGCTACAAAATGACCAAAAATAACAAAATGATGGGACATAAGCCCCTAAGACTCCTCTCCAAGGTGGCACGCATGAGGATAAGTATTCCAAGGCCAATACATCATGCGAGGAAGGTGCCACATCATCCCCATATAAAGAAAGAAGGTGGGGATCTTGGGGATTCAATCCCACAATACCACCAAGTGTACTAAAAGGGCCAAATGTCCTCCGAAAAGTGTGACGTTAAGCTCTGCAAAAGAAGGGGATGTTGCCCCTTATTCATCATCTAAAGTCTCATCCAAGTGCTAGAGATGTCCCTCAAGGTGTAACATTCATCATCCTAGGCCTCCAATGTGTGGGGCTCTTCATCCATCCCATGGGATTTCAATCCCCTATGAAGGTCCAAGTGGCTTAGTCTCTTCATGAATGTCTTCCACCGAGCAAGTGTTACACGCAAAATTGTCACATCTAAGTGTCACACCTTGGTTTCACATCCCCGACACCATGGAAAACATTTTTTGATGTTCCTTAGCTATCAAAGAGAATAAAATCCACTTTTTGAAGTTTGAACACATTATCTTCCCCCTTATTGATTGGCTTAGTTGGAGCACTGATGCCCCCCTACCATGGCTTAGGGAGCATCACCCCTAGGGTGATGCCTCTTGCTAGACTAGGAGGGAGAGTCCCTGACACCTTCTGTCAAGTTTGTAGGGAGCATCAGTCCTGTTAAGGTGGTTTTACCAATCCCACCTTATTCTATGGGTCCGCTCCTACATACTTCTGGTGGTTATGATCGAGGGATGACTCATAAGCTCGAGTCTCTCCTTTTTGGGTAATCAATCCTAACTTATGAAGGAAAGATCTCAACCTTCCATTGATATTCTAAGTTGGTTAATACTCCCAAGCCTCTATATAAACAGGCCCTCTCAAGGTTGGAGGAGATTAGATGAAGTTAAGGTCTAAAGCATATCAAACCTTTGGTTCATTTGTCAACATACAATAAGGGGTTGGATAGGAGAAGCATTGGAGGAATCTTGCTCAACATCAAGGTGATTGTAAGTATTTTCCTTTGTTTCTCATGAATATAAGCTTGGCATATTCCCATACTTCTGTCTCATTTAATTTACATATGAATTTTATGCTTGTTTCATTTAGTTAGATTTGCTTACATCTAACTTTGTGCAAGTAGTAGAAGAGGAAGATCATTTTTTCTAAGTGCAGGAAGATCGTGATTGAGCTAGGACTGGATCCAATGATGGAGCAACAAGGAGCAGTGAGGACAAACTTTGAAAAAGGTGCACTCTGATTTCCTTTTCCCTCTTCTCATTTACATGTGTGAATAAATATGAGCAATGGATGTTAGTGTCTGTTATCACCATGATTTTCATAGCTAGAGTTAGAGGTTTTCCCAAAGTTTTCAAAGTCATGACATGATCTTGGGAAAATCAAGGCATTCCTATATGTTTCATAGGTTAGGGTGAATATCTTGTCAAAAGGTATTATGGTTCATCAGTTGATTAATTGGGTTGGTTTTCATTGATGTCAACCCTTGAAGAAAGTCCGATAGCGAATTCCAGTAGCACAAAGATTTGGGTAATGGACCCAAGTTTGTTTTATGTATAATGGTATGAGTTTTGATAAATTTGTAGGTAAGAATATTCTATATGGATATTACATGTCATGCTATTTCTGGTGGTATGTGGAACGCCACATAACTCCTCATGGTTTGAGAGTTATGGCCTTACGAATTTGGAGGACCCTCATATGTTGGCTTGACGCTGCCCCAAAAGGTCAAAGAAGTCAAAGTGCTTGCAAAGAAGAAATTATTTAAATAATAAAGTGAAGTGACAAATTCAAAAAGGATTATTTAAATAATAAAGTAAAGTGACAAATTCAAACAGGATTATTTAAATAATAAAGTGAAGTGACAAAGTCAAAGAGGATTATTTAAATAATAAAGTGAAGTGACAAAGTCGAAGAGGATTATTTAAATAATAAAGTGAAGTGACAAAGTCAAAGAGGATTATTTAAATAATAAATTAAATGGAGAACTTTCTAATTATGGAAAGTGATTAGAAGTGGGTTATCCCTAAAATAAGGAAATTGGGTTAAGATGGTTAAAAGGTAACCCCTTGAGGAAGCTACATGAAAATATAAATAAGAGGAAAGAGTCTCTCATTTTAATCACACTTGAGCATATTGAATATATACAGGTTACTAAGGTAACCAAAGGATATATAAGACAAATTTCAGAGGGAAGGTGAAGTAAATAAGGCCAAAATTCAAGGGAGGATAAATTCTTTTGATGATGTTTTCTAAGGTATGTTATTTACAGGTCATCTAACCATTTTCGCAATAAAGTTTTTTCTAGAATCATTTAGACCATGAAATTGGGAGGCCATTGAGGAAACATATCCAAGTAGCCGTGGTACAAATTTCAGCTTGTGGGTCATTGTATTTTTAGAGTTACACTTTGTGGAAAATAGGGTTTGTGGCTAGTCTTGAAACTAGTCTAAAACATGCGTTTCGGGTAAAAACGTCATAACTTCTTCATAACAGATCCAAATTCAGTAAGATGAAATGTGATGGTTAGAGTACAGTCTTTTATATTCAGTGTAAAATTTTCAGATCCATACAACAAATATTCCGTGCGGGGCACGCTCTACAAGTTCTCTCTCTAGAATAAGCCAGAATTCAACAAGGTATGCCATTTTTTCTATAAATCATTTTCTGAGAGGTTCCAAGTAGTGACACCTGGAGGAATTGCATAAAATACACTGAAGAACATTGTGTGCTATTTTCATATATTTATTCATTACAGGTACATAGTTATGATTATTTTAAGTTAGGGTTGTTGACTAATCCAAAACTAGTCATGTGAGACTAAAGTAAAGTTTCATGAAAATGCTAGTCTCTTGTTGTTAAAGTTAAGGAAGGTTTGCAGGTTGAGGGACAGGTTGGTGCATGGTTGATGCACTTGTTTATGGTACAATTTGATTACAGGTTTTTTGGTATAGGTTGGTGAATGGTTGATGCACTTGTTTATGGTACATGTTGATTACACGTTGAGGTACATGTTGATGCATGATTGATACATGGTTCAGGTTATTGGTACAAGTTGTTTGTTGCAGGTTTATTAGTACAGGTTTACAACAATATATTTCAAAATGATAGTGTGACAGTTGTTCCATCATTCTACTTATACATTAGGGTAGTTGGAATTGTAGCCACCTTCCAGTTGTAGAAGGAGAACATAGGGGGTTGTAGCCTCCTTCTGGTTGTAGCCAAAGAATTGGGGTGGGGAGTTGGAGCTTCCCTCGAGGTGTATCCTGAGAAACTAGGGAGATGGATCCTCCTTCCAATTCTTACATTTGAAGCAAAGGAATTTGGTGCTTCAATGAATGTAATTCTTCAATACATATAAGAAAAATAATTATGGTTTTCTCTCCTTGAGTTTCCACATAAAAATAATTATGTGGTTTTCTCCCGCTTTGGGTTTCCACATAAAAACACTGGTGTACTGTGTATGTGTATGATTGTTCATTTGTTCATTATTTATTTACTCTGCAAATATTGGATGATAATGCTACATTGATATAATACTTGCATTATATAGTTAAAAAGGATTAGATTGCCCTATTACTGATTCAACCCCCCTCTCAGTAATCCAACAAATATCATGTCAAAAGGTATTATGGTTCATCATCACCTTTCATGAGGTTAGAGAAGTAACAATCATGACATTCCATGACATTAGTATTGTTGCAAACTTCAAAAGCATACTCATTGTGCAAGTTCGTCGCGCAAAGGATTTTGTTGCTTTCATTTGTTGCGTGCTGCGTAGAGGATTTCATCATGCAAAGTATTTTTTCACGCAGAGGATTTTGTTGCGTAAAGGATTTTTCCGTGCAGAGGGTTTTTCCACGCAGATATTTTTTCCACGTAGGGGATTTTGTTGCATAAAGGATTTTGTCACGCAAGGGATTTTTTCATGCAGAGGATTTTGTCGCGTAGAGGATTTTTCCATGCAAAGGGTTTTGCTGCTTAGGGGATTTTGTCATGCAGAGAATTTTGTCACGTAGAGGATTTTTCAACGCAGATGATTTTGTCGTGCAGAGGGTTTTTCCGCGCAGAGGGTTTTACTGTGGACAGGCTACAAGGCAGGCTACGTAAATGACTAGTTTAGTGGTCAACTTCAAGATTACTTTCTGACAAACTGGAGAGGAATTTTGAAAATCCAAGAGAGGTTTTTGTCGAGGAAAAACCAAATAATAAAAACCTCTCTCAGATTTGCAAAATTTTTCATATTTTGGTAGATTCGAATGAATATTTACAACCCATTTTTTCATATTTTGTTTTTATTATCATCTTTGGGTGCATATCCCAAGATACTGGAGATGATTTTTAGAAAACTGAGAGAGGTGTTTCTCAAGAATAGTTTCATTAACAAAAACCTCTCTCTATTTTGAAAAATAGTTTTTTATTCGGGAGATATGATGTTATCTTTAACCCCTATTTTCTCTGTTTGCTGTGCAATCTGTTGCGCTTTTGCTGTAGGTTACTATTGCGTAGAAGACTTTTTGTGCAAGGGTGACATAGTGTCCAACAGTGAACATGATGACTCATCACAACCATATGGTTGAATTTTGATCATGATCAATGATTGTAAAGAATATTTCGGTTACGATTATGATTTGACAAAGTCGGGTTTTCTATTTTTAGTAAATCCGTTGAAGTTATTATTCTCTTTCAAAGAAACCCGATCCATGATTCTAGGAGGTAGTAGTTCGACCCTAACAATCAAGTGTGGCATCAATTTTCTATATAAGTTGTTCATTTTGATGTAAAAAGGGGGACTCTTTTTGGGAAAAGAGGACTATTGTACTGCAGATCAAGACTTGTTTATTCCTTTGAAGTTAATGCAAAAGTTTCCTCTTTCTGAGATTTGAGATTCATCACAATGTTTATGTTCAGTATGTGTTTCTTGTATATCATTTCCACGATTATGATTTTCTACTAACATTGTCTGAGAGTAAGTGGTAGGAATTCATCTATGTTTGATGCTCCTTTCACACCGATGATGCTTGTTATGTGTTAATGGTTACTTTTACATAATTCATCTTCATTTGATGCTCTGTTTAGTAATTAATCTTTGTGTCCTTTATTCTAAAGCTACACTGGAGATTCATACACTGATTGATGCTTGTAGTGTAGTGAGATTTCTTCTCCTTTCCATGTCTCATTTCATATCATTTATTTGCTGAGCATAACACCTATTTTTCCTCAGATCTGCAGAAAGAAACCAACCTGCTGTTAATTGTAAAAACATTGAAATTCATGCCTTGACTCCATTGCAAAATGGTACCTTTTCCTTGTTTGTCCTACCAACCCTTTTAAAACAAAAGATAAACTTGTCCTATTGCAGAATCTGACCTCTGTGCATTTATTGATGAAATCTTTGAGTTGTTACCAGTCATTAGACATATCAGAGAGCCCTCTCTGGTTGTATAGGTCATAACATAATCTAAAGTTGGTTGAAACAATTACCTTGGGGTTTTCTTTGATACAACCCAAAGAAATTTCCAAGTGTTAACATTTTGGCGTCGTTGTCGGGGACCGAAAGTTGCATTTTCCCTGGGATAAACGATAAAGTTCATATCTAAATGTTGATGGTGGACAACAATCATACACAAAGAGGTTGTAAATCATCCACTTGGTGACTCCATTTTTAGTTATATACAGATGTCAGAGTATCAATGGCGACACCACTATCTGAAGGTTTTAAAGCTTGAAGAAGGTACTAGTGACTCCACTGGATTTGATGAAGAACTCAAATGCTGCTACAATTGTTTCAAGATATGCATGTTTCTACTTTTCACATATTCATGGTTTACCGAATCCTTTACCCAAGGATGAATATTTTTTAAGAAGTGGTCCTAAATTTAGTGGAGATAATCTGAGTTTGACTTTGAAGCATATATCATTTTTTTGCGACTTCACTGAGCTTCTTAGAGTCAAACATGAAGATGTTTTCCTTAGACTGTTTTATGATTCGTTCCAAGGAAAGTGTAAATTTTGGGCTGAAGGTTTGTCTGTTAGGTCTATTAGATCTATAACATATTTTTGGATTGTCTTCTTGGAAACATGGATGGAAAAACCAGAGTTAGTAGCAAATCATGTTTCTGTTGAGGGTTTTAAAGAATATTTTGACATGTTTGATGATGATCAAATCAAAGAGGCTTTCTCAAATTTTTTACCCATGTATTTGAAGTCATGTAAATGTTCTTCTAAAGATAAGGTCAGTTTCTTAGAATAGTTTGTTGAAAAACTTGAGAATGATCTTGAGGCCTTAGAGGGTCAAATTCAACCCCAAGAATTTCACTATCAAAGCTTGTCTTTTGAAGATCCTTTTGAACTGCCTTTAGATGTCAATATTGAGAAATGTTTTGTGTCTGGAAATGAGTTTGACAATCCACACCTAAAGCAATATGTGCAAGTAGAAGATGCACATGAACAATCCATGCATGATAACCAGATTGTAGTCTTCTTTGGGAATCAACGAAACATCCATGATTTTTATGACCCTATAGATGAATATATGGAAGGATTCTTCAATTTAAATTCAAAACCATGTCTCCACTGTGCGAAATAGAGTATTATAACACACCCTTATCATCACATGTTCCGGGGTCAATTCTGTTCAAGCACAATCAAGCAGTCAATTTATGTGAGAAGATACTTGATTGGCTTTATTGGAAATCTGAAATTACTTGATTGACAATTTTTTCAAGTAGTTAGGGTAGGTAGGTGTGAATAAGATCAACATGGAAAGCATTTCTTTCATAAATTTTTAGTTTGGGTTTGGTTCAGTTGCAGAATAAATTTGTGGCGGAACAATTCAGGTTTGGATTTCAGGGTAATTGGTTCCAGGTCAGCAAGACAGCAGGTTGCAAGTTACAGTTATAAAGTTGAGTTTGGGAGAAACCCAATGGATAGGCACAGGGTCTACGAGTTCTTTTCTACCTCACTAGGAGGATAACATCCCCATTGGAGCCAGCTGTTAGAACCATGATTTCCATAGCTAGAGTTAGAGGCTTGTCCAAAGTTTTCAAAGTCATGACATGATCTTGGGAAAATCAAGGCATTCCTAGATGAGTCATAGGTTAGGGTGAATATCACGTCAAAAGGTATTATGGTCATCATCACCTTTCATGAGGTTAGAGAAGGAACAATCATGACACTCCATGTCATTGGCATCATTGCAAACTTCAAAAGCATACTCGTTGTGCAAAGGCTTTTGCTACTTTCATTTGTTGTGTGTTGCGCAAAAGATTTCAGGACGCAGAGGATTCGTCGTGCAAAGGATTTTGTTGCAAAAAGGATTTTCTGCACAAAGGGTTTTACCGCGCAAAGGGTTTTGCTACGCAGGGGATTTTTTCGCGTAGAGGATTTTTCTACCCAGAGGGTTTTTCCTTGCAGGGGATTTTGTCGCGCAGAGAATTTTTCCACGCAGAGAATTTTTTTGCGCAAATGGTTTTGCCGCACAGAGGGTTTTACTGTGCACAGGATACAGGGCACGCTGCGCAAATGACTGGTTTAGTGTTCAACTTCAAAATCACTTTCTGACCAACTGGAGAGGAATTTTGAAAATCCCGAGAGGTTTTTGTCGAGGAAAAACCAAATAATAAAAACCTCTCTCAAATTTGCAAAACGTGTCATATTTTGGTAGATTCGAATGAATTTTTACAGCCCATTTTTTCAGATTTTGTTTTTGTCATAATCTTTGGGCATATATCCCAAGAGATTGGAGAGTATTTTTAGAAACCTGAGAGAGGTTTTTCTCAAGAACAGGTTCATGAACAAAAACCTCTCTCCATTTTGATAAATAGTTTTTTATCAGGGATATATGATGTCATATTTAACCCATATTTTCTCTGTTTGCTGCGCAATCTGTTGCACTTTTGCTATAGGTTATTATTGCGTAGCAGACTTGCTGTGCAAGGGTGACATAGTGTCCAACAGTGCACATGATGACTCATCACAACATCAAATCTAACCATAAAGTCTTGATAATCAAGACAAGGATTGTGAATTATGTGGTGAAATTAGTGGAATCTTTTATAAATAATGCATTAGCTTATCCTCAACTTCACTCTCTATATATTGTTGGGTATGCTTTTTGCTTCAAACTGTGGGGTTGTGATCAGTTTATGTTCTTACATATTGTTGGGTATGCTTATTGCTTCAAATTTAGGATTGGGTCCAATGCTCCAATTTTAAGCCCTTATGTTATGTTGGGTTATTGATGTGAGATAGTTAGAATTATCTGAAACCTTGCTGAATGTATGGTATTCATCACATGCCCTATCAAGATGGTCAAACTAGTTCCCAATCACTACCTAGTATTTACAATCTTTTCAATTGTATTCCTTATTTATTAAATCACGGAAGGACCTTTTTGTATGTTTGTGTATTGAACATATGAAAGGAACTGTGGTTTCTGGAACACTGGAATTCCAAAAGTTTCCTTTACATTTAAAATGTTTGGAAATGGTTCATGGACTAAATGAATAGACTATTTATCGACTTTGTTTGGAGGTCTTTCTTGAAAGCATGTGACAATTAAATTTATGCAATTTTTTTCTAAAGGGATGACTCTTATTTATATTGGGATTCTCGACCCTTAGAAGAAAAGTGCATAATTGCATAACCAAATGTTGTATTAATTCCAAAAATGTTGATCTTGCAAAATATTAATTTATAGTTTAAAATGTTAAGCAACCTTACATATTGATTATGGTGTCACAATGCAAGATTTTAAATGATAGAATATAAGTTTTGATAGCAAGCAATGGCATAGTTGTACCAACCGAATGAATCACGAACCCTTCCATTAATCATCTTATAAAGTGTACATCTCCCTGTTACAGAAATATTCCCCTGCGGACATGTGAAATTTCCCTTAGACTACTGACCCTTATAACAAGGCAAAAACAATCATTTGGACACTACCATTCCTATAAATTCATTTTGCTCATAAAAAAAGAGAGGATAAGGTAAAGTAGGATGTACTTTGTTTACGACATTTGTCCTAGCTGCTCCTATCCACAAGCTTGATCCAATTCCTGACTCAAATCAATACCTACAATGAACAACAAAAAACAAGCGACTTCTTTCTACCCTAATGGATCAGGCAAAGAAACTTCATCTATGTAAATCAAATTAAACATAAACAAGCACATGAAACCATATACTTGAAGGAAAAAGGCCAAGTATATTAGAGGAGAACTTCAAGAAGAAACTTACAATCTTAAGTGATGTTGCAACAACCTCTCCAACTCCTCCTCGTCCAACCCTTGTTCAAAAGATCCACAATCAAAATAATAATGCTTTGTTGATTTTCTCCTCTTTTTCTCTTTACCATGGGAATGCCTCTATTTATAGGCTTTGAGAGGCTCAATTTCCTTGGGTATATTTGGAGTTAGATTCGAGCCAAACCAACTCGATCCATCCATAGCTGTCTTTAGAAGAAAATGATATTTCTTCCAAGATTTCCTCAACCAACTCAATGCTCCCTTAGAATGGGCAACATAGCACTACAACGATCCCCTTGGGATGGACAAGGAGAACTAGTGCTCCCTGTGTATGAGCAGAGGAGCGTCGATTTTCCAAAAAGTTACCAAGATGAACATTCCCTAGAAAAAACATTTGTTCCGACTGTAAGATGATGGGGCTTCTTTGTCTAACATGTTTTAAGGGTTGTAGCAAGTGATTTCATGGTGTCGTTCATGATGCGACACTTAGGGAAAGAGAATGCGATGCTTACGACACTTAAGACAAAAGTATGACACTTATGACACTCATGATAATGAAAATGAGACACCGTTGAAGTGAGGAATTTTGATGTGTAACAGAATGCCCCCCAAAGTGTGAAGTCATAAAATGAATGCTGATGGCCAAAACACTTTGTAGATTCTTCGAAGAAAGGGTATGGAATTGGGGAACCTAATATAAGCTACAGACAACCATCAAACAATGTTAATATGTGTTCCATTCCGGAGGCATGCATACCTATGCTCAGACTATAAGTGACTCAAAGTTTGGCTGCCAATAAATACATTGTGGATCCATAATAATATTGACTAAAGAGATGGCCATTAGGGATACAATGTGGATCCATCTCTTTATGACCTCACTTGATCGTAGCCACAAAATAATACACAGTGGATCTATGATGTGATAAGAACATAGCCACATACCAATACAAAGTGGATCTATGTTAAAACAAGTATATCAGTCGGATAGTCGCCATCACAACGTGGGTAAAGTATATATGTAGATGACTTCTCTACCCAGGGTCTTCATCCTGATCCTTATAACAATATGATTTTGTCCATGTGAATAGATGATTTTATGTCAAACATGACATAAACCACTTGATTACCATTCATTGAGGTATACTGTTAACAAGTGCGAGATAAATCACCATTGATGTCGATGATTTTCAAGGTACTTTTAAAGTACAATCCAGCTAATGTGAAAAATGAGTTGAAGTCGACCATTCGTGGAATCAATCGATCAGGGGTCATTGATGAATACCCATTGCTCAATGTGAGGAGGCCTTCCATTGAGGCATGTAGGTCCCAAGGTACTAATGTGTTCCTAAGTTTATTTCCCGGAGAATTTGTTGAAGTCGACAAGAAAAGACTCGTCGAAGGGGGGAACTGATGTATCCCCCATTAGTATACACAAAACTTGTCATAGGAAGGTGATAAGATATAGTAGATGAAAATGGACTGACACGGGTATGGGAACTAGTAACTTTGTGAATGGTTGACTTTTGAGGCAGAAAATTCCCATGAACACTAAGGCATGATGTAAGACTTGGCATCATAAACTCAAAGTGGACCAAAACATAATGCAACGAGTGCCGAGGCATTATTTGGATGGGTCAAAGGAGTAGAAATATGCATAGGATTGGTTCAATGTGGAGGCTTAATGGATTATCCAAGTCTACGGTAAAAGTGAAAACAAGTTCCGTGTTCAAGGGAGACTACAAGAGCTCCCTGAAAAGTTTTCAAGAAACTTGACCCACTTTCTTCATTTTTTTCTCCCATCCAGATAAATGAGTACCTATTTTTTATTTAACGAGATCGAGGAGGATAACACATGCTCAATATAACCCACCTTCGATAAGTTCCTCTTCCTTTATTTAACGAATTGGAAGAAGTAAGCGTTCGCCCCCAGATGGGCCCTCCCGTGTGTAATTTTGTGAGTCCATAGAAGGAAAACTCGATTGTTTTTCATGTTTTGGGAGTTTGAAAATAACTTAAAGAACACTACGGGGTTTTCCTTTCTCATGATTTTAGTCTCCAAGGTCCAAAAAAGTATGAAACAATATGACAAAGAACTCTTCTAGTCGATACTGACTAGAGTGTTCCTTTTTCGTAGTTATTCTGTTGGGACCGAAAAATGATAACCTACTGCTAAACATACGTCTCTTCATATTTTAATGAGTGCGAAATATGATGAATTTTGCTCAATAGCGTCACAAGGTCATCAAAAAATATATGCTTCTTAAATTACTGCATAATCAAGTTGTTATGGGCAAAAAATATTAGCAGCTCCTTTAAAAATGACAAAAAAATGAAAAAATAAACTTTATAAAATGTGAAAAGGGGGTGAAAATGACTAAATTTGGACATATTAAAAATCAATCAGGGCAAAAAGTCATTCTCACCTTTTGTTTTACTATTCTCCTTTTTATTTTGAGTTTTTCCCTCTTTTGGAGTGATTTTCGGGGATTCATTGCTAGAGCTGCAAGCGACCATTTGTGATTCCGTCTGGATCAGGTTGGTTCTCTGACCTTTCTCATTCATTTACATGTTGTTTAATCTATTTTCAACCTTTAACTTATGAGTTTGGGCTCTTTGGAAATCTCTAGAGTGTCGAATAGGATCGACACTCCCTTCAGTAATCGAGGGGAGCGTCGATCGAGATTTCAATGCCATGGTATGTGCCTTTGGGAAGCGCTAACACTCTGTTCTTGCCTTCTAAGGAGCGCTAGGTGCAAAAATTAATTTTAATTTTTTTTTTTTAGGCTATAAAAAGGGAATTCTTTTCTTTGAAAACTTAGCTAATGTGATTCTTTCATGAATTTGCAGGTTTTCACATAGCCAATCATGATTGAATGGAAGGAACGAGAACATGAATTCGATGACATGGCTGCCTTACAAGACCCTCAAGCAAGGGCATCTCTACGAAACTGTGGCTTGCTAAAATACTTCAAGGTACAAAATATGAGAAAAACAGTTCTTTTACTCGAGTATTTGATCGGGTTATGGGATAATGATGAGCAAGCATTTCAGATTGGATCACACATGCTTGAGATTGATATGGATGACATGTATTTCTTGACGGGGCTCTCGAGGAGAGGAGCACCTATTCTTTTGTCTAGACATCGATGTACTCCACAACCAAAAAATGCATATGTTTCCCAGTATTGTGTACCAGGGTCACAATTGGTAGGAGGGAGGATTGTCATTAAATATGTGATGGACTTATCTCTTCGATATCACAAAACTGATAGGAAGTAATAATTCCCACCTTGCTTCCAAGTCCCAGATATCATATGCTATTCAATGCTTAGAGCCCAGGATTTTTAACTAGAGTGCAGGGTGTTGACGATATTTTTGTCAATTGTACTTAGCCGACAAAGCATTGCCAAGCTCTCCCCTCATTCTACAATTGCTGGCGCAAGTTGTACGCACTTCCACTGAGTTACCACTACACATTCAAGGAAAGTTACATGATCATTCAAGTGGAAGCAATTTCATTACAGGTTGTCAGAGCGGGGTTCATGTCGAAATTATCGTGACTCTTAACCTTTTACTAAACGTGCCCCTTCTCCCATTCCTATCATTGCTTACACTCTCATATTTTCCACAGTGACACCATATGTTTTAAAGCCACATACAAAACTCTTTGTTATCATATACATGGATAAAGTTTTGAAGCCAACTAAATGCATATCATATATTTATCAAATATTTTACTTCCTTATTGCTACATCATCCACTTTCCAAAGATGGCCCTCATGCCTCTTTATACAACTATAGCTTTGTTTCAATAAAAAAATCCCATGCCATTGCATGTTATGACCTTAACTTTATCCCTAAAAGAAAAATATATCATTCCTTTCACACGACATCTTTATTATTATTATTTTAATCAAGATGCTGGTCTCCAATTTATTAAAAAGGGGATAATGGAACTATTTATGGTCAGGGTACCATTTGGTGGGATTGGTTTCATAACCATACAATTAATTTCACTCGGCCTCACCTTATGGAGTTGAGAAGCTTGACTAACACTGTGATCGCAAATTTGACATTTCTGAATTCACCATTTTGGGACATTCATCCATTGTATAACAACAATGTGCGAATCCAGAACATTACGATTCTTGCACCATCTGACTCACCTAATACCAATGGAATCGATCCAGATTTCTGCACTAATGTCTGCATTGAAGATTGTTACATAAGCACCGATTATGATGCAATTTATATAAAGAGTGGTTGGGATGAGCATGGTATTGCTTTTGGCCATACTAGTTCCAACATTATTATCCTTCATATAATCAGTCAAAGCAACACAAGTTCATGACTTGCATTGGGTATTGAAATGTCTGGAGGGATCACAGATATTCACGTAGCAGATATTCTTGTAATCAACCTTAGAAACAACTATCAGTGTAAAGACGTCTGCTGGCAAAGGAGGTTATGTAAAGGACATATTTATATCCAATGTGACCATGAACAATGTGAAGTATGCCATTAGTTTTACTGGGTTCTATGGCGACCATCCTGATGATCGCTATGATCCTGATGCTCTCCATGTTGTAGAAAGGATAATATTTAAGGACATTGTTGGTGAGAATATCAAAATTGCAGGTAACTTTGATGGGATACAGAAAGCTCCTTTCAGTAATATTTGTATGTCATGGAAATAAGAGGCGAATGTGTGTACAGTAAGCTGAAATATGAATCTGGAGTTCACCGTGTTCCTCAAACAGAGTCACAAGGTCATGTTCATACAATTGCGATTATGCACGATCTGGAGGTTGATGAGGTTGAAGTGGTATCAGATCCCAAGGATATAGATCTTTCAACTGCACGATCTGGAGTGCTGTGAGGATCTTGAGGATTCATGGGACATAGGTATTCCTTGCGTTAATACTCTTTTTTCAAAAAATATAGACACACACTGGCTTATGACAAAGGTTGGTGGGTACGAATAGACTTCAAACAGTATCAGATTTTGAAACAAAATCTGTTTTGGTGGACTCATCAGTGGCATGATGGAAAAATGTGGAATCTAAATAGTTATTGAACTATTTAGGCCCTTGGAGGAGTGGGAGGCATTCTTCTATGGCAGAAAGTACACAGAGGTGACGTAATTAATCTCTGCCAGCATATAAATGGCCAATGTGCAAGCCAACCTTGTGGTAGAGTCTAAGGATGTTTTTGATCAGAAGGCAAGTAGTAAATATTGGGTTGATGTGCAACTTCGGTGGGAGACTATGATTCTCATGAAATTAAGTGGTATACGAGAGATAAATTCTTATACTATATAACAACTGCAGGTATTTCATTATTGTTTGCTCCACGACCATTCAATGTGCGATCAGGTCGTATGCGACGAGCATAAGATATTCCTCTTGTTTCTGATTGGTACAAGGAACACTGTTCTCACACATATCCAGTGAAGGTTCATGTGAGCTATCAGAAGCTCCTAAAATGTTATGTGAACTTCATCACAAGCCTCAAAAGGAGAAATACTTGTTTCGTTCCCTGCAAGCTATTAAAGTTTTCCAGACAACTGAGCTAGATTGGGCATAGGCGAGGCTTCAAGTTGCAGATAGAGTTACAATATGTTGAATCTTCTTCACCGAAATAACTTGAATTATCTTCTAAAGCCCGTGAAGACACTAACAACCAAGGAGCGTAAAAAGTCACATTTTGGAAATGTTTTCAATTTATGTCGTGAAATTCTGCGATTAACAAATTGGAATATCTGCATCATGTAAAAAATCCGATGGAAAAGAATTATAAATGCTATTTAAGAAAACACAAAAGAATGATATAGGGATAACTAAAATTAGTTTAATGATATATTAAGAAATTTCTTGGACATTCAAAACTCAGTTATAAAATTGTTTAACTAAAAGAACCGTTTACCCAAGGAGATAAAAGAAAGCAGTGCGTAGCCATTCAGAAGGAGAATTTAGATGAAGACATAATTTTTCTGAAGGAGAGAAATTGAGATAAAATTTTGAGAGAGAGCTCTGGCAGAAAATTCAGAGAAGTGTGCTTGGTGTGTTGTGAGGACTGTTTCATTCCTTTTTTCTTTTACATCTTCAACAAAGATTGACGAAATCGTTGGCAGCAGGGGGTCTTGTGAAGTAACAATAAGGATTAAGCGAGGATGAGCTTGCGGGCCTTCATAAGGTAAACATTTACTTATTAGTTTGTTGTATTAAAGCTCGATTTTATTCGATGCTAATCAATTTCTATATGTAGGTTTTCTCCTTGTGATTCACCACCATTGCTCCATTCCTTCTTGGCTTATATTTCTTTTTCTTTTTTACGCTTGGTCTTTCTATTGTACATCATGTCTAGAGGGGCTAAAGATCATGTACCTGGCCCTAGTCTACGCAGAGACTTGCAGATTTTGAAGATTTATGAAATTGTATGGGAAACCTTTTTAATGAAAATCAATTTTTTTCTCACTCTGAAATATCTCTTTGATTTTTCTTTAAAGTCTTCAGTTTGTTTTCCCCATCTTGATTAATTTAACACTTTGAATTCAGAATATTTTTTTTTTTTAAATAAAGTTATAAAAATACAAACATAACATGTTTATTTTGTAAAAGGTCATGTATATATGTTTTACTCATTAATTAGTTTAATGTGTATAAACCTTTTTGCTTCTTACTATTTTGATTTTATTATGTTTTAGTTACATCCTAACTTCTAAATGAAAATATAAAAATGTTATATCATTAAAATGTTATTTTTCTATATTCTTCAAACTAATGTTATGTAATAAACTTTTTCTTTAATTAAATTACTTTAAAACTAACATAGTTTATTAACATTTTATAGTTTTTAATTAACTTGCTTTAAGTTACTTTCTTGCTAAAATAAAAACAAAAGCATTGCCTTATATTTTTATTATTTGCATTTCCTTTATTAATTTTAATTTTGTTACTCGAAATGTATAAACTCCACATAGAAGTAATAAACTATAAAATCGCATAAAAATTAAATATTGTTAAAAAGTTGAATTACAAGGTAAAGAAATTCATGCTTAGACTATAGGTTAGGGGAAAATTGGCCTTGAGTTCAATGCACATTCTTGTTCGGCGCTTTAAGCCTAGGGTGACATTCCTGTCTCTTCTCACCTAGCCCCGCAAGAGGTCGAAAATGTTGATGTTGGAGACTCTCTAGTCTCTTGACGTTAACACAAGGTTTTTAAGGAATATTAAAGAGCATATCTCTAAGTGTCGAACATGCATACAAAAGCAATTTGGGTACGAATCCTTCTTAGTTTCATTTTTCCTTGATCCAGATGGATATCGGTGGCCACCCACCTTTTTTCAACTGGCTCAAAACAATTTTCTGACATTTTTGGCAATTTACTATTTTTAGCAGTTTTTACTTCCGGGGCCATTTTGAGGGCCTAAATGAAGGTTTTTCAATATCGAGATTCTCAATGATAGTCGAAGGCATAATTGAGCCCCCAAAATGAATCTCCTCGACGATACCTTTCTAATGGGCTATCACACGCCTAAAACGGAGATCGTATGCAAAAGTTACGACCCCGAGAAGTTGATATATTAGCTTACCCAAATGGGGCCCACATGACTTTTGGCGTTTCATCTCCTAGGGTTAGGGTTTTGGATGTCTAGGGTTTTTGGCATTCTTGTTTATTGTAAAAAGGCCTTCAGAGCCTCATTGTAACTTTCTTCTTGCGAATGCGCGCTGCCGTCACATCTCTTCTCAGAGATAAGCCGCCACCATTCCAACAAGCTTGTTTCTGCTGCATTTTACAGTTTCAGCTTATTTCGTTATTGAATAGAAAACCAATTTTACTGTATCTCTGTTATTTTTTGTTAAGCACCTGTTAATAATCTGTATTCATTTTGTTCTGCTCATAAAATTTGGATCAGTTGTATCAGAGCGGTCTACTCCTTGTCGTCTTAATGCATGTCCCCAACGAGGTCGGAGTACAAAGAGTTGGG
>SNQJ01S0008767.1:103786-162822 GCA_010110895.2 Picea sitchensis | reverse complement strand
TGGCACAATCAACAGTAAAAGATCAAACAATCCATTCGGTTCCCTGGTCCAGGAAGCTTATCTTGCATCAGAATTCCACTATATCTTATGCTATAATAACTATAAGATAAAAACATACAGACTTTAGCCTCATAGATAGAAGTAATCGAGAGGGAAGCGTTATGATCTTTACAGGGTTCGATCTGCATTCTTTACAGGGAATCGTTTGGTCTTTTGATTTCATTATCAAAAGGTCACAAGTCACAATTTACACTTTTTATGAAGTTTCATTCAATGCAGTTTTATCGCATGATAACTAGGGTACCTTGTATGGTTTGGCATTTATTCCATGCCAAGACTAGTCACAAAGTCTGAACCCCAGTAAATTATTCAGTCTGTGCATGATAATGTCTAGTAGTTATCCACAATATCTGTTACATGAGAAATTTGGCCTGGCTACCTTTGTCAGTCTGTATCTGGATTCTGCGTTCTAACCTTATATTTGCTTTTTGCAATTATGGGATGGTGCATATGAAATCCCAATGCCCCAGTGAATTTTGCATAGTTTACTTTTGTAGTTGCATTCTATCCAAATAGGAGGTTGCACGTAAACAATTAACGGATGTTCAGAAGTTGTGGAACAAGGGATATATTTGCCTTAGAAGCTTTGATTTACTGTGGCAGTTTGGTTTTCTAAACTATTTAGAATTGGTACAACCCAGAACAGACAGAAACCAAAAAAAAAAGTAGACTACATTTCTACTAGACACCCAGACCCACAAATAGTCTACATCCCATCCACTGGATCTGACAATTTATTTAGCTATATAAGTTTATTCAACAGATACTGATTTTCTTTTATCAGAGGATATCACTGGCACTACTAGACCTGCCTCTGCTTCCCTTTCTGTTATAGCAATAGAGTAGAAATGTGCACATTGTTTCTCAATGCTTCTCTGTACAGGTTGGCCTAAAAGAAATTGTCTGATTGGAACAAATCCATTTAAAGACTCTTCCAAAATAGTAGCTAATCCAGTTGTCTTGATTGGAACACCAAGCTTACTGAAAAGAGCAGTGAACATAGTATTCACTGCTCCCAAGCTAGATAAATCCAATTTCCAACCGATTCCAGATTCTGCTTGTTTGTATTGTTCACTATTTTTTTATCTTACTTAGCGATCACAAACAACACAGTGATAGACAATGTTTTATGTGCCTCGCACATAAACATGGAGCACAGTACCAGCTTCCACTTGGAATTTCTTCAATGGGAGGTGAAAGGCAATATGTATGATATGCCCCATCACAGGCATCACATATTAGAATACAATCAGCGCACTCATCAACACCACAGGCTTTGTAAAGGATACCATTTGTACCTGATGAAGGAAGGTCACACTGTTAATTTTGTAGACATGGGCTTCCAACATTTTCCAACTACGCCTATGATCACGTCGTTTTGCCTCCTCTTTAAGGAACTGATATGTTTTCAGTTGTTCTTCATTTTCCCAGGCAGTGCCATATACTAGTTGTAGAATCTGCCTCTTTTCATCACCTCTCCAATAAGCCCCAACCATAGATTCAAGTTCAATGGATTTCTTGTTCAGTTGGTCAGTGCTTTCAACATGTGGTCCAGTGCAAAGGTCCCACCCCTCATCTCCTACATGAGTGGATAGCGCATCAAGTCTAGGAGAACTTATAAGTGGGAAAAAGGAAAACAGAGTTACTTCTGTAAAAAGGCAAACATAGTTACTTCTGTGCCAATGAATAGACCAACTGCTCAAAAAAATTAACAAGAAGCTAAATCAACATCAACGAGTCAATAACCACATGTCAATTTTGTAATAGTAGAAGGTTTTGTATCTAGAAATACTTGTCAGTTGGATAATAAGTGAATGAGTCATTGCTAGATTTTCAAAGACAAAGCTAAAGTAGATAGCATACAGTTTTTGATTAAGAGTACCACACCAATAATTGCTGGGAAAAAAAAAATTGTTGACGTTAAGTCGAAAAAAAAAAACAATATGTTAACTTGGCTGAGAGTAAATGCATCTAAGAAAATAAGACGTTTATGATTGTACAGACATACCATAAGTATATTCTTATTCAGCCACTCAAATCATTCTTTCATACCCAAACTTTTCTTCATCTGGAGTTTTGGAATCACATATTCTCAGCCAGATGGATGTGTGGCTAGTGCATTCAAAATCAGATTAGCAAGCTTGTCCAGGAGTTTGTTTGGTCTAGTGTATGGTAGATGACAGTTGGTGAACAAAGGTCACAATTCATATCCAATAGAATTATTTAGTTGGATGCGGAAGCCAATTTGCGATAAACAATGTGCGAGTATGTGAGAATATCACAAAAGGCCCTGCGAATAGTTCCTTCAGGATGGATTGGAGGCTAATGGATAATACACATTTCACAATCTGCGTCGAGAACACCATATCCAGATGAAAATAGAACGCATTTAAAAAATCGACTTGCCAGCCAGCAGAGGTGTGGCAAACTGATCACTCCAATACGATGTTATCTAAAGTGCATAGCTTCAAATCCTCTAGTGGTATGCCATACTAAAAAGTAACTTCAGAATATCATCATCGACTGTATTTATGTAATGATGATTCGGTTTTGGGAACCAAACACTCCTTCATCCAAGGAAATCATTTCTCTCTGAAATGACATTTTGGGAAAAAAAAAATAGAGGTTCGCGTATATACATCATGTTAATGCCCTGAGTGACGAAAAAAAGAGTCGAGGGCCACTTTACAGCCTGTGCATTTGGATTTTGTATTTGAGATTTGGAATAGACGCTCTGATTAGCTGGCTCACTTTTCTAGCTAATCCGATATCTCTGACCTGCTGTTACTTTTCTATCAAAACCCAAACCCGATATCTCTGACTTGCCATCAATGCCCTGTTAACTGACCTTGGAGCAATATATTTTAACTATTTCAATTATCTTGCTGCATTGAGCACTGCCACCTTGCTGAGATAAACCCCACTCCAAGCTAACGCAAATATTTGGACTATTTCGGTGTCTTCCTGCTGCACTGAGCACTGCCACCTGGATGAAGTAAACTCAAGACAATTATATTTGTGAGGGAAATATTTGGACTATTTCGGTGTCTTCCTGCTGCACTGAGCACTGCCACCTGGCTGAAGTAAACTCAAGACAATTATATTTGTGAGGGAAGCAGTGTGTAAATAGACATGGAAGAGGCGGATGTCACTCTCTTGTATCCGTCACTCTGTTGTATGCTTGCGTATTGTATAACATCTCTGCATTTGCTTCTCATTACTTTAATAATATTCATTGTTTTTTTTTTTTTCTGAACATACTTGCACTCCACGACTCTCTCATTTGCATCCTTACTGAATTTATTGAACTGTTAAAGATAAAACATTGACAAAAGTGTTCCACTTCCAAAGAATATAAACTCAATAAAACCAAAATCCACTCACAATTTAAAGAAGTCTAACATCTTAAAGACCATGACGTGACTTGTTATTTTATGTGAGGGCTCATGTATATGACATTTATGTGGATTGATCCCCAGGTTGCTGCCAAGACCCTACTGGATAAGGTGAAGACTGACTTCATAGCAAAGTTCCAGATGCCGAACTCAGAACAACAGAGTTGCACAGAGCTAAAGGAGATAAAACGAACGATTGATTGGCGAAAGTTCTTGGGAATATGATCAGAGGTTCTGCGACCTGATTAGTAGATTGGCATATCGTATCCATTAAACCTAGCACAAGGAGTGGGTTATTCAAGGCCTTATGCCCTTGAACAGAGTGTCGTTGATGCAACAGAAGTGGAGCGCTTGTTGCCCTATACCCCAGATGCTACCATATAGCTAATGCATACTGCCTGACTCAAGACCTAAAAAGGAATTATATCGTGAACTATAAAATTAATACAAGTTTATAAAAGTATTTTTACATTGATTATGGTAAAAACTTTATGAATTACTTATTATTAGAGAAATTAATAAAGAGAATCAATAAATAAATTTGATTTATCATTTATTCAATTTGTTAGAAATTATAATAATTTAGAATGTTTTAAAATAAATGAATTTTGTTTAAATAAAATTTTATTATTAAAATTACAAATATATCATGTAGGAGAAATTAATACATGTTTTACAAAAGCATTTTAACATTGATTATGGTAAAATTTTTATGACATGTTTATTATTCCATAAATTTATAAGGCGAACTAGTAAATGAATCAGATGCTTAGGATTAAAGTTGTTCGCTACCCCAGTGGCTCGTTCCCCCCAAAATTAGAGTCAGGTATCGCCCCTCACTTGTAAGGGTACCAAAAAGAACCTTCTTATAGTCCAATCCACTCGACTTTGGTTTGGTCTCTATAGGTAATGTCTTTCACTCCTAGAAGGGCACTCATTAATTGCTCAACTTTATTTTAGAGCCCATCAGGCAGGGGCTCTAGGTCGAGCCTACCCACTCGGTTTTGATGTATCTCAATGCGAGTGATGCTCTCTTCAGTTGCTAAGAGCCCACCCCACTTCAAGATTTAGTTGGTAGAGCCCACTTCAGGATTGGTTCAAGGGGGATCTAGTTCATGTAGACTCGAGCAGTAGCTCAGACGAGCAAGAATGTGAAGGTATAGTGCTCGATCGAACATGTAAGGTCGAGAAGGCATTTATTCCACCTATTGATTGGATTCATGTGCTCTAGCATGAATCCACTCAAACAACTCCCAATCAAACTACACACAATACAAGACGTCTCAATCTCTTCATGTTAAAATAGTTAATGCAATAATAATAATAATTAAAAATGTACACATATATATCATATCGGTTAGATGGATTTATTAGTGCGGAATTTATTACATGAACTTCGTGCAATGATAACTGACCACATACTCACTGTTGACATGACTTATATTGACTGTGTACATGACTTTTAAGTCCATTAGTGGCACGACTTTAAAATATTTAAGCCCCAAACCCCACAAAACCTAAGTACCGAGGGACTTTATACACCGTAGAGAGTGAGAGGGTCATTAAATTAACAAATTTTAATATATATAAAATAATAAATAAAGAAAAACTCCACGTACTCCACCTAGTAATATTTAGTGTCTTGATATGAAAACAGTTCTTCAAACCATATGACATTTTATAAAATTATAGTTTTTGAAGTACAAGTTGTGAAATGATAATAAATTATTCTTTAACAATCCACATAGGTTAAAAATGAATTTATATTGGGCATTTATATTATTAAAGAGACTTTATGTATTTATCTAAATAAAAATAAATAAATAAATAAATAAAATAAAAGCTAATGAAGTTCTAGAGGATTCTATAAAAAAAAATGTCAATGATTTTAGGTTATCCAACCACAACCAAAGTTTATTTTACACCAAGGTTATCGTTTATGTGATATTTTTATTGGTGTGTGATATTATGTTTTATCCATAAGTAAATGGAACTAAAATTATGAGGTGAGTATTACTTGTTGGACTTCAATCTTAAAATACATTGGAGGCATACATTGTACATGTTGTGTGGTTTGTATCCACTTCTTAGATAAGGTGAATCCTATATCGATGGAAGATTGGAAAACATGTATTGGCATTAATTAGGAAATGGAATGTATTATGTACCATCATATGTTAGATAACTGATTTATATTATATAATAAAATAAAATACTAAATGTATATTACAATGATAGAGCACGACCTAAGGGTCAAGACTTCACAATAAAAACCATGTCATGATTATACCTATGAATGGAGCACCATTGTTGTCATTCAATTATTATTATTATATATTCCTTCAACTTATATGATTTTGCACCTTAATTCATGAATCAACTTATAGATCAACACCACCTCCACTTCAAAGTACAAAGATGAGCACGAGATATGTTAAAATTTTCTTTGGAGCCTCATTATAGAATTTCTGCTAAAAAAAGACAATGAAGTTGCTAAATGACAATAGAATAAATGGGTGTTGTATCTAGAATAGAGGGGGTGTTATATCTAAATGGATATTGTAAGTGGGCTTAAGTTGTGAACCTAAAACTTAAGGGTTAGAGTGATAGAGTGAAATATCCTGAAAATATGTTTTATTATGCCATAATGTGTGTGACGAGGTATATCGATTCGTTTATATTAGCCATTATGATGCTAAGCCAACTCATGTTTGATTGATGAGTTGACTTGATCATAGTAGCGAAGTGGAGTTCATGTATATTTGGTGAAGGATTTATAACATTAGTAAAATGAGTGAGAAGTATCCTAACTTATTCTAGTTGGTTAAAAAAAAGGAATGAAGAGAGTGTCCATGGGAGGAGTTGATGTGATTTAGAGAGAGATCGCTTGGTGACAAGGGGGGGCATCCCTTGGGGAACAAGGAATACTTTTGCCCATAAATATATTTGGTAGTAGCAATTACAAGGGATTGTGATAGATTATTACAGTCCCTTATAAAGTTGATAGCTATCTAAGTGCGGTCTCACATCTTGAAATGCATTAATAAACATAACAACTACTTTCTCACTAAGGGGTTCATTTTCTTTCTTTGTGAATAAAATTTTTTTAGAAAATGAATGCTAGAAATGTGCTTCCCATTGTTAAAATTATCTCATAATAGGAGGATAGAACTTGAAAGTTTTAGAATGGGAGAAGAAAGGAGCAAAAGGTGGGAGTTAATAAATTATTAGGTAATTATAAGAATATAAATTTAGGAAATACAAGTATAATAATTGTATAAAGACCTTGGGACAAGTGCCTAAGAAAACAGTACTGGGGTAGACCCTTACTAAATTTATTCTTATTATTGATATTGAAATGTTCACAAACTCACATGGTGCTCTTTACATATAGGCACAGTAGTAATAGTGAATTGTTGGTAGAAAGCATAATTTTCTTTGACTGTGATGAAAGAATCCTATACTAAACATTTACATTGGTAAAAGATCTAATTTATATGACTTACGAGGAAGTGTGATTGAGGACAATGACCAAAATATGAAGTGAGGACATCATATGACAATAATTTAGTAGTACCATAATCAATGTTATGCAGCACTTAGGAAACTTTGTGATGATGTATGTATTGTACACTTGAGTTGGTGATAGTGAAGTTAGTGATAATTGATTATAATTACAAAGATATATTCTAGATTTGCTTGATGGGATTAATGGAAATTATAATCGAATTCAATGCCAAAAGATTAAGCTCAGCTAAAGAATCGATAATAAGATAAGAATCTAATTGACTATCAAACTTGTAGACTATAGTTTAATATACAACTTAGGAAGAATAAATCTATAAGGAGAAGCATGTCCTTTCATTTGATTACCAATGGTAATCAAATAAAGTCAAGACATAGAAAGTTACCCTCACCAAATGGTAGTAGTTACCAATCAATATGTTAGTAGACTCAACATGTTTTAATCAATTCATTGTCCAATGAGATCAATATAACTCAAGGTTTGCTATCGCGGAAGATAAATAGAAGTTGTGTCATAAATTCTCCTCATATTGAATGATCTAACTTGGGACAAAGTTTCTTGAAGAGATTGGGTGTATGTAATACCCCATATTTTGATATAGGTAGTAAGAACATTGTTGTTTACTAATCTTGATAGAATTCAAAGTTTAGTTTAGAACAGTCCACTTGACATTTAGACATTAAGATGTGTACCTCTAGACCCTATTGTATGTTACATGATATATGTATGAAAGATAGTTATTTGATTTGTTAAAATATGAAAATTAAAATGGGCAAGTTTAGGTACATGTATACCAATTCAGTTATATTGTGAATGTATAATGATGCAATGCATGATGTAAATAGGAAAAACATTTTTTAATTGGACGTCAATGCAAAATGGATTCTTATATAAATTTGTGATGTATCTTCATAAATATGTGTTATTGGTGAACTAATACACAGAGATGATGAGCTATGTGATAGCCAAATGACTATAGTATTGAAATTGTGTGGGGATGGTGAATTCAAGAAGATATTGTGTTTTATAAGTTGTACTTATTATTTGATTTATGATTCAAAGTATTACTATGATCTATGGTAAGTATGGTTTTGACGGGATGCACAACTTACCCAGAGTAGATGTTTGATCACGTGACTCTAAGAGAGCAGGCTGGTTACATAGTATGGCTTCGATGGAGTGCTGACCCTAAGTTCTATGAGGAGGGGTGATGCTAACCGCTTATCCTCAAAGGCTTCAGAAGTCATGGGAGAGGGGTTGTGTGATCAGCTCCCCTAGATAATGTGATGTAAACGCTAGTTGCACGGTAAGAAGCTTGAGTCGAGATGTATGACACTTAAACATAGGTTCTATCTGGAGTTAGAGTCAATATAGTTGGCGCTCAAACAGATCAACAGTAGAGGAAAGGATAGGTTGGAAGATGAAGTAGGTTAGGAAAGGAAGGGATAGCCCGATGTTAGTTGAGGAGAATGTTGATTGGGGATTAAAGATACCACTATTGTTTACTCACTTGTTTCCTACCATGTTAAAAACCCTCTTTAATTTCCTAATGGTACTAAATTTGCATGACAATGTGTTATTGATGAATTAATATAATTTAGTTCGTTAAGATTATTAAGCAGGTACGTATGATCTGTTGTCCACCAGCTGTCTTAGTGATCATATAGGAACCATGCACTAGAAGCAATGATTGATTATCATTAGGTACATGCATGAGATATGTGTACACTAGCTACACATACATGTACACTAGTAAGTAATTAATGTATTAATTATTAAAAGTAAAGTTATTAACTGGTAATTGAATGTTTATTGAATATGTAAATTATATTGCATACACTATATCTAGAAGCATTAAATACTTCTATCAAAGTCAAGAAGTATTAAATACTTCTTGACTTTGATAAATAGGTGGAGTGTTATGTACATTTGGGGAAGAGTTATCAAATAACATTTATTATCTAGCATGAGAATAAAAGAGCTTTTATTTTATTTATTGTTGATTAATGCAAGTCATTTATATTTGGTTTGTTTTAATATTTTCCCAAAATATCTGAATAAAGAGGAGGTTGATGGATAATGATGAGGGGGTTGAGGGGACTTGGGGAAGTGTGTATTGAAAACTTGATAAATAGGGAGAAAGAAGTAGAGAGGAGAGAAGGATGGAGGTTGGAGCATGATGGGGTTGTGAAATTATTGGAAGGTATAATTCTTGTGATAGTTTCTTTGAGCATTTGTGCTTTCTTGTTCTTGGAGTCACAAGCACAAAGGGCCAAGAAAGAAACCGAAATGTTTCTTGGATCTAGGAAGCAGGCTAGGCTCCTAGTTGGCATGGAGGATTCCGTTGTTTTCCTACGGAGCAGAAGTGGAAAGTACTTGGAAGCATAGGACTACATACAAGCCCAGTGAGCTTCTAAAACTAAGGAGGAGAATTATTTTTAATTGATAACATTTATTGATATTTTTGAATACTTATGTTTCGGTTCTTAAATCTTAAAAGTAAGGAGGAGGTATTTTTCAGTGATATTTTGAGTATACTTATGTTTTAAGTTCTTAAATCTTAAAGTTAGCCTACTACTTATTTCATCATGTTATTAGATTTATCATTGAGAAGATGTAGAAGAAATGTGTAAATAAAAATCATTGAAATAATGCTAAAACAAAGTTGTTAATGTGTAATTTTTTAAATAAATAGTTAATTGCTTAGCATCCTGTGGAAGGGTGCTACATATGGTATTAGAGCTTAGGCTCAAACACTAGGGACAAAAGGGACATCATATTTACTTGAACTACTCCAAACGAAGAGTAAAGTGATTGCTGCAACCATGTACAAAACTTTGACGAAGTCATGTCTTAAACCCATATATGTAATGGTAAGCCATTTATAAGTAGAAAAGAGTTGTATATGGTAAGAAATTTATAAGTAGAAAATAGCTGGAAATGGTAGTGAATAGAAATGTATTATACAATGATAAATGTATATTTTATCATCCTAGCTATATTAAATTTAATCCACATCTAGGAGGAACACCCTCACTAAAATCTGAACTAAAGAGAGCCAGACGATCATTCCCTTGACACATATTTACTTAACCATGGCACAATCAACAGTAAAAGATCAAACAATCCATTCGGTTCCCTGGTCCAGGAAGCTTATCTTGCATCATAATTCCACTATATCTTATGCTATAATAACTATAAGATAAAAACATACAGACTTTAGCCTCATAGATAGAAGTGACCGAGAGGGAAGTGTGATGATCTTTACAGGGTTTGATCTGCATTCTTTACAGGGAATCGTTTGGTCTTTTGATTTCATTATCAAAAGGTCAGAAGTCACAATTTACACTTTTTATGAAGTTTCATTCAATGTAGTTTTATCACATCATAAATAGGGTACCTTGTATGGTTTGGCATTTATTCCATGCCAAGACTAGTCACAAAGTCTGAACCCCAGTAAATTATTCAGTCTATGCATGATAATGTCTAGTAGTTATCCACAATATCTGTTACGTGAGAAATTTGGCCTGGCTACCTTTGTCAGTCTGTATCTGGATTCTGCGTTCTAACCTTATATTTGCTTTTTTCAATTATGGGATGGTGCATATGAAATCCCAATGCCCCAGTGAATTTTGCATAGTTTACTTTTGTAGTTGCATTCTATCCAAATAGGAGGTTGCATGTAAACAATTAACGGATGTTCAGAAGTTGTTGAACAAGGGATCTATTTGCCTTGGAAGCTTTGATTTACTGTGGCAGTTTGGTTTTCTAAACTATTTAGAACTGGTACAACCCAGAACAGACAGAAACCAGGGTTCCTCAAACAGAGTCAGAAGGTCGTGTTCATACATCTACTGCTACAATTGCGATTATGCCTGAGGTTGATGAGGTTGAAGTGGTAATAGATCCCAAGGATATAGATCTTTCGACTGCACGATCTGGAGTGCTGTGGGGATCTTGAGGATTTATGGGACACAGGTATTCCTCGCGTTAATACTCTTTTTTCAAAAAATATAGACACACACTGGCTTATGACAAAGGTTGGAGGGTACAAATAGACTTCAAACAGTATCAGGTTTTGAAATAAAATCCGTTTTGGTGGACTCATCAGCGGCATGATGGAAAGCCGTGGAATCTAAATAGTTATTGAACATATGTTATTTAGGCTCTTGGAGGAGTGGGATGCATTCTTCTATGGAAAAAATTACACAGAGGTGTCGTAATTAATCTCTACCAACATATAAATGGCCAATGTGCAAGCCAACCTTGTGGTAGAGTCTAAGGATGTTTTTGATCAGAAGGCAAGTAGTAAATATTGGGTTGATGTGCAACTTCGGTGGAAGACTATGATTCTCATGAAATTGAGCGGTATACGAGAGCAGGTATTTCACATCAGGTATTTCATTATTCTTTTCTCCACGACCATTCAATGTCCAATCAGGTCGTATCCGATGAGAATAAGATATTCCTCTTGTTTCTGATTGGTACAAGGAACACTGTCCTCACACATATCCAGTGAAGGTTTGTGTGAGCTATCAGAAGCTCCTAAAATGTTATGTGAACTTCTTCACAAACCTCCAAAATCTCAAAAGGAGAAATACTTGTTTCGTTCCCTGCAAGCAATTAAATTTTTCCAGACAACTGAGCCAGATTGGGCAGAGGCGAGGCTTCAAGTTGCATATAGAGTTACAATATGCTCAATCTTCTTCACCGAAATAACTTGAATTATCTTCTAAAGCCCGTGAAGACACTAACAACCAAGGAGCGTAAAAAGTCACATTTTGGAAATGTTTTCAATTTGTGAAATTCTGCGATTAACAAATTGGAATATCTGCATCATGTAAAAAATCTGATGGAAAAGAATTATAAACTCTATTTAAGAAAACACAAATGAATGATACATGGATAACTAAAATTAGTTTAATGATATATTAAGAAATTTCTTGGACATTCAAAACTCAGTTATAAAATTGTTTAACTAAACGAACCGTTTACCCAAGGAGATAAAAGAAAGCAGCGCGTAGCCATTCAGAAGGAGAGTTTAGATGAAGACATAAATTTTCTGAAGGAGAGAAATTGAGAGAAAATTTTGAGAGAGAGCTCTGGCAGAAAATTCAGAGAAGTGTGTTTGGAGTGTTGTGAGGACTATTTCATTCCTTTCTTCTTTTACATCTTCAACAAAGATTGATGAAATCGTTGGCAGCATGGGGTCTTGCGAAGCAACAATAAGGATAAAGCGAGGATGAGCTTGCGAGCCTTCATAAGGTAAACATTTACTTATTAGTTTGTTGTATTAAAGCTCGATTTTATTCGATGCTAATCAATTTCTATATGTAGGTTTTCTCCTTGTGATTCACCACCATTGCTCCATTCCTTCTTGGCTCAGATTTCTTTTTCTTTTTCACGCTTGGTCTTTCTATTGTACATCATGTCTAGAGGGGCTAAAGACCATGTAACTGGCCCTAGTCTATGTAGAGACTTGCAGATTTTGAAGATTTATGAAATTGTATGGGAAGCCTTTTTAATGAAAATCAAGTTCTTTCTCACTCTCGAATATCTCTTTGATTTTTATTTAAAGTTCTCAGTTTTCCTCATCTTAATTAATTTAACACTTTGAATTCAGAATAATTTTTTTTTAGATAAAGTTATAAAAAAACAAACATAACATGTTTATTTTGTAAAAGGTCATGTATATATGTTTTACTCATTAACTAGTTTAATGTGTATACACCTTTTTCTTCTTACTATTTTGATTTTATTATGTTTTAGTTACATCCTAACTTCTAAATGAAAATATAAAAATGTTATATCATTAAAATGTTATTTTTCTATATTCTTCAAACTAATGTTATGTAATAAAAAAATTCTTTAATTAAATTACTTTAAAACTAACATAGTTTATTAACCTTCTATAGCTTTTAATTAACTTGCTTTAAGTTACTTTCTTGCTAAAATAAAAACAAAAGCATTCCCTTATATTTTTATTATTTGCATTTCCTTTATTAATTTTAATTTTGTCACTCGAAATGTATAAACTCCACATAGAAGTAATAAACTATAAAATCACATAAAAATTAAATATTGTTAAAAAGTTGAATTGCAAGGCAAATAGATTCATGCTTAGACTATAGGTTAGGGGAAAATTGGCCTAGAGTTCAATGCACATTCTTGTTCGGCGCTTTAAGCCTAGGGTAACATTCCTGTCTCTTCTCGCCTAGCCCCGCGAGAGGTCGAAATTGTTGATGTTGGAGACTCTCTAGGCTCTTGACGTTAACACAAGGTTTTTAAAGAATATTAAAGGGCATATCTCTAAGTGTCGAACATGCATACAAAAGAAATTTGGGTACGAATCCTTCTTAGTTTCATTTTTCTTAGAGCGAGTTCCATAGATGTAACCATAGGTTTCATTGATAGTATGCCCCGCGACTGAGCCCCATATGGAGTGGTGGATGAGTCTTTCACCTAGGTTGGAAAATGAACCCTCAACGCCTTTCGATTTATTGCTGACTTCTTTGCATGGTGGAGGAGGCAACTTGTGGTTATAGAGGATTTCTCGTATGCTGGGGTTGAATTTAGGGGAAATGAAGATTTAGTTCTTCCCTAGGATACACTGTGGGATGCATCAGGCATGCAGGATCATAACCTTGTAACACTACACACACACACACACACACACACACACACACACACACACATTTATGTTTTTGGTTGTATGACGAGGGATTTAAGTCATTTGTTTTCATCATGCAGATAGAGGCACATCACGCTTTTAGAGATGCCAACACTAGGATGTCATGGAGATGCTCATGCATCAAAAAAGCTTGATGTCGGAGTAGGAGGATTCCGAGAGGTGGAGAGGAACCTCCATGGTTTGATCATGGGAATTCCTTCCATGAGGATACGAGATGTACCCTTACATCTTAAAAGACATACAGTTGGGGTACTTGAAGGTCTCAATCATTTGCTATGATAAGTGGCGAGGGCATTCATGTGCTATGCTGAGCGCAATGTGGTGTAGGGAGATGAGTAGAGTCTCCAGACACTTTTAGTATTTTATGGTGATTCTATGGGCACAAATGATCCAGATTATTTTGAGAATGACATGAAGGCAGAAATATAATCGATATATAACAACGAAATACAAAAAAATATACAAAATAACACAAAAATACAGTGAAACCCAACTTCTATTATCGAATAAGATAGAAAAACATTGTAGAACACAAACAAGAAAAATGAGGTAACTTATCTCTAAAAAGAAAGAGATGTTGGCTATGCTTCATTCATAAGAAGCTTTACATCACAATCCATTGCATGCTTAAAGGGCCTCCTTCACCTCAATTATATATGAGAGAGTGAGATGATAATAATTCCCATGATGCATGTGGGATAAATTGGACTAAGTTTATAAAATGCCATAGGCATGTAAAATACTAGGACTTCCCGGGTGGTCACCCATCCCAATACTTGTTGCACATGAAATTTGCACACCTAGGTACCTCGCCCTAAGTGTCGTAAAATGTCGTATAAGTGTTGCATACACCTTGACACCATGGAATAACCTATGTCACAATCCCTAGTCAATGTGGAGGAGAGATATATTACATGAAGGCCAAAATACCAAGTACACATGAATTATTATTAATATTCATGGAAAATAAATTGATTAAGTGTGAGAATCAAGTGCATATGAATTATTATTAATATTTATGAAAAAGAAGGTAATTAAGTGTGAGAATCCACCTCACATTTGGTTTCCTATTTTTTAGGGAAGGTGGAGGATCTCATGGATGGTTGAAATATTTCCTCCTTAAAATCCTTGAAAGATATTTCCTCCCCAAAATCCTTAAGAGACATTTTCTTCCTAAATATCTTAGAGATCCCTTTCTTAGTGGATCTGATGAGAGATTCTCTCCATGGTGATTAAGTCTCCAAATCTTATATAATGAGGGATTTCCATGGAGGAGGGGGAATGGAGAATGATACCAAACTTATGATCTCATAAGTGATATTTGGAGAAGGGATGAGAAGCATGAAACCTATGATCTCATAGGAAACACACAGTGAAGTGGAGGCTAATCAGCGAAGCTATCGTCATTCCGATCGTGGAGCTTTTAAGCAAGAGTTAGATAAGGAGAATTTGATGAAACTACTACATTCCATCTATGGCTGTAAGTAATGTTTTGTCCTCATTAATGTAATATGCTTGGCCTATTTTTTTCTAATTTGTGTTTGACATTACATGAATTTGTCTTTAAGTAGATAGGTCTGCTTCGAACTAATCTCAATAGAGTAGGAAGTGGTTGTACTTTTTTTGTCTACAGGGCTTATCACGGAGCTCAAGATTGGAGTTCAACTCAGAGCGTGCAGGGACAAACACCGATAAAAGGTACGTCTTTCCTCCTTCCTCTTCATGCATTAGTTTGTGTAGACCTAAAAGGAAGTCAGTGACCATGATAAGCACTTTCTGTCTTAGAGTTAAGAGTCTAGCTCTTTGAGGAGATCTACCTGTCCGTAGGGAGATTTTCCTTCAACAATACTACTCTAACCCAAGTGCGCTTAACTGCAGATTTCAAATGGGATCTAGTCCATTAACGCTAAGTTGTAGGCATGTACATAAGACCATTACATGATGTATGTAATTAACAAATGATGATGACATTACATTCCATTCCCCATCAAAAGGGTGAATGTTATGGTTGATCAAAACCACAAGCTCAAAATGGTGATTCAATGGAAAAGGTGGATGGCCACCAAGATCCATCTAGATCATTCCTCCCCCCTTAGGAAGCAATGGTCACCATTTCGTCAAGTTCCCATGGGAGATGGGGAGACTTTTTCTAAATCTGAAGCTTGGTTTGTTGCTTTCCTTGTTGGAGAAGTTTTCCTGAACCTGTTGTTGGAGGGGTTGGATCTGTTCAACCAATATAACGGCATGATCTACCTGAGTGTGGGAGGACTCTGTTAGTGAAGATGCAACAGGAAGAGTATGAAGGGTTATGTTATAACCTTGCTTGACTGGGCAATGTGGAGGCACCCCTGTAGGTGCAACAAGAACATCTTGGGGCTCTTCTACAATCTTGTTGATCTGCTTCTACTGGATAGAAAGGTCTTGGGTTGAGGATGCAATGGCTGCAATGTCCTTCTGTTCACCTTCTCATCGGATTGTGAATAGGCTAAACTTTGCAGTATGAGATATTACTTTGTCGCATTTTTTTGGTAGGACAATAGTCAGAACTACCTCTGGTATCATGTATAATTGTCCCCCCAGAGTAACAATCACGTTTTGGGGTTGAGACTCATAAATAACATGATCCCTCCACATATATGGTTGGCCTAATAGAACATCACAGACTTCCAGTAGGGAAACATCACAAATTACCTCATCCTTGAAGGGCTTGATGCCGTAGGAAATGTGACACTGTTGGTTGACATAAATATATTGACCTTGATGAAGCCACTCGATGTTATATTACTGCGGGTTTGGTGTTGTTGGAAAATACAACTGCTTGACAACCTCTTCTAGGATGATGTTCTTTTGTCTTCCGCTATTAACAATAAAATGCAGTGGGGTCCCCTTCACCCACATCTGTGAATGGAAGAGTCGCTCCCCCTCCTCGGGATCCTCTTCTGGTTGGATTGTTGCAGTTGAGATAGTAACAGTGGGTTCTGCATCAATGATTTGTATTCTTTTATTATTTTCTGAATCAGGGTCCAAGTCGGGGTTCAACTCTTTGTCTTTGAGCTTAGCCACCAATGACTGTATTAAGAGACATTCATCAGTGTTGTGCCAAGGGCTGTTGTGGAACTCCAATTTTTGGTGTCTTTCTTAGACTTCTTGTTACCCTTCTTTTCCTGCATCTGAGACTGTCTCTCTTGAGGTTGACCTTCCTTGCTCTGTACATGCTTCTCCCACTTACTCTGCTGCTTGAATTTCTACTCAATTTTGACTGCATATCGATAAGAAAATCACAGTAAGGATATGTCCAAGAAATCCTTCTCTGTTTGGATGTACCTATGTAGACAACTAGGAAACTTAAAAACTAGGTGCCTCTTGGAGTCTTTGATACCCAAATTTGAGTGCAAGGTATGAAATATGTTGGTGTACTTCAGCATCGTCTGGTCTCTTTTCTGATGCAGAGTTGTCCATCTCATGTTTTGGTCATCATAGTTTCCGATAGAGTAGAACTGCTCCTTTAGGGCATATACAAAGGTCGCCCAAGTGGGTTCTCTCCCAAATAGTGTAGATTCATCCGCGATGTACCTCTCCCATTAACCTTCCCACCAAGCTCTGACACGGGGAAGGGATTTAAGGAGCACAAAGGTGGTCTTTTCACTGTTGGAAAATTTTTGGACAGAGTAATAACCTTCTAGCAAATTCAACCATTTTTCTAGAGCATCTGCATATATCTAGCCTTCAAATAAGGGGATATCAAAATTGACCTGTACCTTGTGTTATCTCCCAATAAAAATTCATTTTTATTTATGTCTTAGTTGATTATTTGAGTTTTTAGTCTTTTGAGTTATTCAATAAAGTGTGCCCTTCATTGAGTCTAGTCATCAATTTTGAGTCATGTCACATGAGGTTGATAGATGATTAAGTGATTATCATGGTCATTGTCTTAGGTTATACTGGTCAAAAGATAAGTCATTTGTTTCCTAAAGGTGAGTCATGGGTCATGTAAGTCGGTTTTTGTCCATAATGAGTCATCATTTGTCTTTCAAATCACGATTTGACTTTTTGTCTATCATTATTTTTCATAATTACGAGTTCGTAGCACATCTGGGTACTTTTGTACTGAAAGCGCTACCAACTCATCCATTGTTGTCAGTGCAAATCATTATTTTTACATAGGGCGTGCTACCAACTCGGGGGGAAAACCTTGTTTTTAATTTTGAAAAGTTCCAAGGTAAAAGATATATCAAGAAGGTGTTTTCAGAGTTTTGAGATCATCATCAAAAACCTAAGGTCATTTCTACAGTTGCATCTCGCCAGCAAAAGGAAGGTTATCAAGGTTTTCTCAAGCAAGCAAGGTTGTTTGTTTTAGATTTTTCTTCTAATTCTCTCTGTGCAGAAGTGTTTACAACATGCGCTCTACATATTATGGCTCCAAGAGAAGATCCCATCCCCAGGAAGAGGTCAGGCTTAGTGGTTAGATTCAAGCCCACTGAGACCACACTGATCGAGCAAAATCCTAACCACGCGGACTCATTCAAGCGCATGGGGTGTTGGAGATTCTGTGATAAACTTGAAGGAAATCACCTGGAGGTTTCTAGATATTTTTTGCAGAACTACAAGAATGGAAAGACAAAGGTTGGTCCCTTGGAAATCCATGTGACAGTGGATCTGATTGCATAAGTAACCGAGATCCCTAGGACATGGGAACTATGGTTAAAATAAAAGAAACTAGAAAAGGAGGACTAGTGTCAAGATATGCTTAGGCATGAGCATAGAGGAGTTGATTTAGTGAAGGGTGTGCCAAGGAAGTGGCTGATAGAGGAATATGACAAACTAATCTTCATCATTCAAAGATTCTTCACATGTGAAGAAATATACAGCTAGGTTTTGCAATACCATTTCAATCTTCTTCTCCATTTCACTAGTAAGAAAGAGATAGACTTACCCTATTTTATTTTCATGAGCTTGCAAAGGATGATTTCATTAGCACAAAGAAAACCTGATAAGCTTCAAAATTCCATTTTCCACCATGACTTAATAAATCTCATAGTCCTTGAACAGTTGAAAAAGGAAGGGAAGGATTGGCCCACTTTCTTATTTGTATCAAATTATCAAATTGATTTGCCTCCTTCTCCTTCAAAACTCAAAACCCCTAAGAAGAATACTACAACATCGCTTATTGCTTCCTCTATCCCATCATCTGAAATACCACAGTCTTATGCCCCCTCTTCTCCCTCATTTGAAGTAGCACAAGATTCCGCCCCTTCTACTCCTACACTTGAAGTAGCACAACCTTCTGCTTCCACTGTTCCCTCTACATCTGAAACACCACATACCCCTCAAGATCCTATTCCTCAAAGAACCTTACCTGTCAAATTCTGAAAAAGAGATAATAGGAAAGGAAAGGCCAAATACGTAGTTGTTGAAGATCAAACATAGCCTCTTGTGGAGCTCCCTCCTATTGAAATTGAAGATAATCCTCCAACTATACAAGCTAGAGTTGATACACCATCCCTTAGAAGGTCATCCATGAGAAAGCTTGTTTTAGTAGAGGATTCTCTTCCAAGCACTTACATTGTAAAACCTAGAGCTAGGTTATCAATATTTAAAGTCTCCTCTCTTGAAAAGGAAGCATTGGAAGCCATAGTTCAGTTGAGTGAATATTCACTAGAGTCATCCCCAGAGATAGAGCAAGGACCTAGAGAGAATTGGGCTAAATTTTTCAAAGATGCAGACATACAACTCAAAGAAGTTCAGGAGAAGAATCAAAGGTTACATCAGGATAATGTCACACTTGGTAGACAACTATCAAGCCAAATAGATGAACTTGCAAGGGAGTGTAACCAACTGAAGAGGAACATCAGGAAAAAGATGATTTAGAGCAAGAAATTGGTTAATATTTATAAACAGAACCTTAGTATGAGAGCAGAAAATAGAAATCTAGCTGAAGATTTGTATTTGGCCAAGAACATGCTTATCAAGAAGAATTTGGCTATCTTCTTGAAAGAAACCTCTTCTGTTGGTTCTCCCAAGCATGGTGTTTGATTAATAGATTGTTTCAAGTTTCTGTATGGTTGATGACCTATGATGAACTAGCATGTATTGAAGCCAAATGTAAGTATGGAATTTATCTAAAAGAAACATGTATGGGTATGGCTATTGAGATGAAGTATGAGTAGTCTCAATAGGGATAACAAATGGCGGTGATATGTGTTTTATTGAAACAAGTTTTCAAGTTTCAAAGGCATGTTTCAAGCAATTTTGAAGATTTTTGACAAAAACTAGAATCTAGAGGAGTTTGTAGCGCAAACTGTGTTTTCTCCATACAATATGCTACCAACTCGTTAACCTTCTGCGTGTAACAGTTTTGGTCAAAGTTGACCTGATTTTAAGTGTTCAATGGATGAATCATTACTCCATGTGTCAACTAGATGCAGTGAAGGACTTCTACAGCCATGAGGTAGCTCAAGAGAAGCTAAAGTTTTGGAATTCAGATGGGATAGCTATCCCTTAGAAATAGGATCTCATCTTATCATTGTGCATCAATTTAGATTTGATTTGATAGGTGTCTTTCAGATCCAACTTTTGAGGATCTTAGTCAAGTTTGTAAGACTTATTTAATCCCATTGAGGCATATTTGTAAAGGGTTCGATATTGAAGACACTATTGTACTCTTTTGCTGTAAAAACCTTGATATATATTCTAGAATGATAAGTCTCTTTCATTGATATTGCTCAGATCCCTGTCTCTCTTTCTTATTCTGTACTTGTGATTTGAATCTTATGTTCAATTATTTGATTATTTAATGATTCATGATTGTCATATTATCTCTGCATTAGTAAACAAAGGATCACAAGCCTTCTGTTGGTTATATTCGACCTTTTACATGTGTTGTCAATATATGTAATGTTGTTGGTATAGTTACCATTCTCCATCCATTTGAATTATATAAACCATATGATCAATAGCTCTTGAAGGCCTTATTCTGTCTAGATATGTTCAAATTGCCTTGAGTGAAAGAATGAGTGTGTGAGTTGTTCATCTTTGATCCAATTTTCAAATACATCATTAAGCATTTTGACTAAGTTACCAGGCTCTCTTAATTTGCAACCTCAATAGACTCCTGGAGAGATAACAAATTGGCACCGTTTCTATGGAGAGGAGTGTGAAGCAAGCTTCCCTGAGAGATGACATAGTCCCAACTTTGATGATAGAAAAAGGTTGGGAATCATTAGTTTGGTTCTAATCTTCTATCTGGAAACTCCATTGGTACATTGTGGCTCCTAAGAAGGCACATACTCGAGGAAATCCTCAACAACCATTAACTGATCCAATATCTGATCCTGAGAGGATCATCAAAGAGGGAAAGGAATTGAAGAAAGGATCTTCAAGTTCAGGTATATCTAGAAATCCCTCTGTGTCTTTTCCAGAAAATCCACTAATAAATCCAACAATTGTTGAAGCTATTAGTTTAGAGATTGATTGTGAAAAGGTAGTTTTAGAAGTTCAAGGATATTCTGATCTTACTCAAGAAGATAGTTCACCATTTGTTGGAGAAGACATTTGATCATCCTCTATAGAATCTTCTCAATCTAAAACTGAACCAAATTCAGCCTACATCATACAAATCTTCCTGCAGTTGAGCTTGTCTTACATGAATTGTCTATAAAATGAGAAGAAAACCTTTCCAATTTATTGTCTCAATTTTACAGAGATTCTTATTTCCCTTCTTCCATTGCAATCCCAAAAATACATTCTCCTATCATTACCTCACCTTCATCCTCAATATCAGCCTCAATGATCCAAACTTCCAGTGCATATACATATATTGTTATCATGGAAACAACACCTCAAAATCTCACTAAGATGGATAACATTATAGCCGCTAGATATGCCCCATTAGTATTGCCAAATCCTCTAAATGCAATGCCTACTGGAGACTATCAAAAGTATATGCCAAACTTTTTAGGGGTAGAAGAGGTCACAACTGAAGAACATCTTGAATTATTTTATAGTTATGCTGATAACTTAAATATCACAGACGAAGATGTATGGATGAGAGTGTTTGTGCAAAGCTTAAATGGAGAGGCCAGGAGGTGGTTTAGAGAATTAACCCCAGGATCTATAACATGTATTGAAGTTTTTGATGATACTTTCTTACAAAAATGGGGGGATAAGAATGATTTTCTTTACTACATTATAGAGTTTGGGAACTTGAGAAAGGAAAGTGGTCAATCAATGTCAGACTTCACCAAGAAATTTAATAGGATGTACAAGAAGATCCCAACTGAAATCAAGTCTATTGCTACCTCTGCAAAGATCACATATGCTAATGCTTTTGATGCTGAATTTTGTTTGTTGTTAAGAGAAAGGAGGTATGTTAAATTGGTTGATATGCACGATGCAACACTTGAAGTGGAATCTAATATCCTTGTTGTAGAGAAGTTGAAAGGCAGAGGAGATAGGAGAAAACAAAAAGGAGAAGCCTCCCTCATCATGTGTTGATCCTAACATTGAAAATGTGCCTAAGATGATTGAATCTTTGACTTCAGAATTGTCCAAGATGAAGATTGAGAATAAGCAGCATGCAAAAGGTAGAGATCCTAATGCTTTTATTCCTCGAAATACAAATCCTTATAGAAGAAATAATGAGCCACATCAGATTTTACAGAGGAATACAAGTGCTAATGAGGATCAAAATATTAAATCCCCTTTTCAGAAAACAATAATGGAGGAGGAGAAGCCAGAAGAAGATGATGAGATTCATTGTTTAGGAGATAAAGGTGATGCATCCTTCTTGACACAATAAGCTTATGAAGAAGCTTTGATTAGTCAACGGGTTAATCAAGATTCAAATGAGGGATCTATTTGTCAAATTGATGATCATAATAGATATAATTTGAGATCTAAACAAAGTAATGGCAAGCAACATGAGCAAGCTCCTCCAAGAAAGTTGTTTCCCCTACAAAAAAACAACCAAGAAAAGATCAAGCTCAAAACAAGAATCAAGTACTTCTTAAATCTCCCGTGCAAGAGGTAAGAAACCTTGACAAAGTTCCTATCTCTTTTAGCTTTGAATTAGAAATTCAGAAGGTTAAAATCCCCATACCACTAACAAAATTAATGAAGCATGATACCTCCAAACAAACCATTCTCAAATCCCTTGAGCCTAAACCCATGCCAACTTCTACTGATGTTGTAAAACTCCAAGATGATAAGCCTACTATTTTCCTTAGTCCAATGGTTGAAGACCATGAGGAAACCTCTCCACCCTTCTATGTCTCCTTGAACATCCATGATGAAATTCTACATAATTTCCTTCTAAATACATGAGCCTACTAATCATCCCATATACTCAGTTGACACAGGTTTGGCGTCTTGTATACTTCAGAGACATGATTCTCTATCATCATCTTTGCAGCTCAGAAAACCTATTTGCTAATTTCCAGAAGTGGAAAAATCTCCTATATGGAATATGTTCTTTGATGGTGCTTGTTCAAAAGAGTCTATAGGAGAAGGTGTTGTTTTTGTTTCAACTTCCAAAGAAACAATTCATTTGTCCTTCAAATTGGATTTCAAAGTGAAAAATAACATAAAAAAGTATGAAGCCTTGGTATTGGGCTTGAACGTCGCTAAGGATATGAATATTCAGGGGCTGAAAGTATTTGGAGATGTTGATCTGATAATCCAACAAATCAAAAACACTTTGCAAGCCAAACATGTTAGGCTTAAGGAATACAAAGATGAGATATGGAATCTGTTGGCCCTTGGTTATGGAAGGAAGTGAAGAACAAGGAAGGAAAGGTAAACAATGAACTTTGTGGGAGACACAGTAACTGTCACTGAGTCGAAGTGAGCAAAAGAGCAGGAAAGATGGAGCGAAGTGTGGAAAAGAAAGCTGTTAGATGAGGACATTAGGGATGACAGATCAGCAAGGAAGAAGGATCGTGGACAAATCAACAAGTAGAGAAAGCCATCATTGAATGCTTCGGAGCACCACGTGATGAAGAAGGAAAGACAGGCTGGCAAAGCCCGAAAAAAGAGGATCAAGTTGACCTAGGGTTTTGGTATTTAGGGTTTTGGCACCTAGGTTTTGACCTAAGGCTTTCGGTGAGGGATTGTAATGTATAAATAAAGGTCAAGAGGACCTGGGTGGCGTCGGTTGTTGGTCATTGAGTATTGATATGATATTGTTGTTATAGCTCTATTATGGAAGGAGAGGATTGCATTGTGAGATCTTCAGCTGTGTGCGAAGGTCAAGTCCTCTAGCTGGGTGCACAGGAAGGGGAGAGAAAGAGAGAGAAGAAAGAAGATATGCTAGCTGAGAGCGCAGATAAGAACTTTATGCTTTACCTTAATAAATCATAAGCACAGTTCCATGGACGTAGCCCTAGAGAGAGGGTGAACCACGTATATTTTGTGTCGTATGTGTGATTTATGCTTGGATCTCTATCATTGTTATATTGTTATTTGTAGTCTTATGTTAGATCAGATCTATATTTGTGCAGGATAGAACTAGCTGATAAGTGATATATGAATGTTGTATAGTTGTTGTGATAGATCCATTTGATATTCCCCTAGTTGTAGACACTTATGTCCTGCAACCCCCCTCTTTAGCTGCTTCGAGTGAGACTACATCTGCTTCGTAGGTGCTCCCGAAAGGGCCAATAGCTAGGGCTTGTTGGTGCACTCTTGGAGTGAACCTCGGGTCTGCCCCTGTGCCAAAAAATGATTCCGTTGCAGGAACAAGAATTTGTGTAAGGGAATGTCAAGGTGGTTCCCATCGAAGACAGATATTTAGAAGTGGATAGAGGATCAAAAGAGGGACTTCAATGAATCCCAAAACAAGAACCGTAAGCTAAGTACTGAAGGTTGGCTGCAAAGACACATCTTCACCGATATTCACAAGATCTTCTTTGGAGGAATCCATCAAGAGCTATATGAGTGGTTAGCTAGGTTAGCCGATACTCAGTTCTAGATCATATCTAGACCTCATGTGGTCTTGACGTCGGAGTTGATTAAGAAGATTAAGAGAGTTGAGAACATTGTATCAAGGGCTGTAGATCACTGGTTTGATAGTACCATTGGAGGGCATATCACTGAATTTGTTATTGACAGAACAAAATCATATAGCTAGGCTGAGAGATACTTCTTCAAAGGACCTAGAGGAAAATTTTTACAATTTCTGAAGATAAGAATCAAGATGTTGTTGCATGAAAAGAACGTCTTGAAGATACAATAGATTGGTTGGATCCGAAAAGGCTAATGTTCAAGAATTCAGACAACAACAATGACACAAAGGCTGGACATACACTCAGTGGAAAAGTATTTCGAGGGGTTCACCTTGAGAACCTATTCAAGAAAAACTACAGAGATGCGGGTTTCTACAGTGGAGAAGAGGCAAATCTGACAGACGAAGAACATTCATAACCCAACAGAGAAGAGGAAGAGGAAGGTAAAGAACTTTGCCACAATGAGCCAGAGACATCAGGAACTGCGTAGACCACTAAAGTAAGTAATATCAATCCTTCTGTTATTTTAGAAACACTAAGTAATCAGAATATTTCGAATCACCAAAGTTCGTAGACTACTATTACTAGTAGTTTAACATCTAATAGATAGGAAACCTAGGCAGATCTATGGCAGACGAGATGAGGCTCCCTATCTTTAAAAGAGATGGATCTAAAGATCTTGATCAGCACTGGTTCATGTGCGAGGCTGTATGGAACATTAAAAATATTATCGATGAAGATGTTAAAAGAAACCAGTTTAGCACTACGTTGAGGGATCACACGCTGAGTTGGTACATGAAGCTTGTCCAAGGACTTGTGCAGCCTAAGCCACTAAATGAGATCAAGAATGTGCTGGTTGCAGAGTTTAAAAAACTTAAGTCAGAGTCACAGTGTATTACTAAGCCAAAGGAGATCAAACAAAAGGTAGATGAGCCTGTTTGGGAGTTCGATCAGATATTCAAGAACCTAATAGGCCAATTGACTTGTAAGATCCCAGATGAGCAGAACAAAGAATGGTTCATCGCTGCTCTTTTACCACACATCAGAGTCCCCCTGATGCAGAAAAAGATTGCATCGTAGACAGAAGCTTTGGAGATCGCTATGAAGCTTGAATCAACACCTATGGGAGAATATAGCTCAGGCATGAGCCAGATCTTGAGCCAGCTGACTAGTTTGTCTCTGCAGGTTGAGGATATGAAGAAGGAAAAGGGGAAGGACAAAAGAGAAGATATCTGGTGTGTAAGATGCAGATCTGAAGGTCATGATAAAGAACATTGTCCCCTATTTCATGAATATTTGGCCTCAGGAATGCCGAGCCCCTTGAAGCAAGTTAACCTGCCCTGGTGTGAAGTATGCATAAATCAACATCACCCTGGTGAGTGCTATTATATGCAGAAGTATGTTCAAACACACAAAAAATTGTACTGCACATTCTGTAAGTCCATAGGGAACGATGATAGAGATTGTAGGGATTTTGACCTGATGCACAAAAGATCAAGAGACATATACAAGATCCAAGGTGAAGTACACCAAGAAGGAAACAATGAACAATATAATTCTCTAGGAAGAGGAAGTTTCAATCCTCATGGTAGATACAGAGGAGGAGGATGAGGAGGAGGTATGGGTCGAGGCTGAGGAAAAATAATCTGTTACAACTGGGCGCATCCAGGACATTTAGCGAGGGACTTCCAGAACCCTTTCACAACCTGTAGTTATTGCAATTCCTTCGATCATGTCATCGAGGAATTCCCTTTGCTTCTAGCTAAGCTTAAGGAAATACGAGGACCTCAACAAAACCCGCAAGTGCAACTGATATATGTTGAACCTCGCGAAGTAGACCCTAGAGTTGTTGTTATCACTAGAGGGGGCACTACTACAGGAGAAGACAGAGAAGCCCAAGGAAAGACTGCCGACGACCATGGAGTTAGGAAATCTATAGAGAAGACCCCAACGTTCGATGCTAAGAAAGAAAGATAGATATTTGAGGAGGCAAGAAAAGAGTTCAAAGGATATCAAGGGTCTTCATCAAAGAAACAACCAGAAATCAAAGAATATGGCATGCCTCAAGCATTTGGTCAGTATGATTTTCCAACAGAAGGAAAAGAGGTAAGCAAACTCATGGAATTTTTGTGCACTTGTGTTAAGTTGATTCAAGATAAAAGCGTTGTACAAGAATTACAATATTTAATCAAGAAGTATGAGCTAGGAAAGATAGACTCCTTACTAAATAGGGTAGTGCACCAAATTGGGAAAAGGAGAAGGACAAATAAAGAGTTACACATGAATGCTCAAATAGGAGAATATGATATAGACTATGTGGTCCTCGACTTAGGGTCAGAGGTCAATTTCATGATGAAGAAAACCTGGGCACTGATGGGAAAACCGAAGTTGATCTATTCCCTTATCAGGCTTAGAATGGCTAATCATCAAGTTGTCAACCCATTTGGACGGTTGGATCATGTCCCTGTGGACATCGATGGAGTTAGAACCTTTGCACATTTTGAAGTAATTGAAATTGTTGATGACAACTGCCCTTATCCTACATTATTAGGAATTGATTGGACCTTCGACAATTCTACTATTGTTGATATAAAGAAGATGCGTATGACATTTGAAAGAAATGGCCTTAGGGTCATTGCACATTTAGATCCAGATGAGGGTCCTCGATACATAGAGCCTATCAGAGAAGAAGACCATGCATACGAACTAGAAAACATCTACAAACTAATAACCATACAACAAGATTATATCAATCTTACAACCAATGGGAATCTAAGATGGCGAAGTGACAACACATGTTCATCAGACTCAGAAGAAGCATTGGAGAACTGCAAGAACCAGATGTATGAAGTCTCTACCAAAATATGTGCTAGACTAACCAGAGAGGTTCGCTGGATCAGCACAATAGTGAGTAACTTACCCACATTTGATGGGCTGAACCCTTTAGAAAACTTCTTATCAGAGTTTGAGACAAGTGTACCAACACAACAGAGGCTGTTGGCAATGGATGAGGCATTGAAAGCCACACCAACAAAATGTTGGGGGATGCACAAAGGAAACATCACAGACTAGACACAATGTCGAACTTTGATAACAACGCGATTCTCAACACAAGTAGGAAGCTGCGAAGTGAGGTACACAGGTTGAAGTTGCCCAAAGGACCATGTGTGAAGCTGTGAAGAGGCCTGGAGTTACATTCCTCAAGAATAATGGGTGCACAGATTCATTAAAACGCTGGACACGATCCCTATCAACTGGTACCTTCAAGTGGAGCTGCACCTCGTCACTTCAGATTGGGAAGGTATGATCCATAATTTTATAACCACCTTTTTGTTTGATAGTGAATTTCCTTCAGTAGACCAAGCATTACAGATTGTGAAATAGAAAGTATTTAAGGAGGCATCTGGCCTCCCTTTGGAGCAAGAAGAGGATGATTGGACCACACCATTCCAGAAATTGCAAGGATTTTACAACATCATTGACTTCGTGGGACCTATAAACCCACTAGGAAAGTGCACAAGAGCAAGGTACATTATTACTATGACAAAATACTTAACTAGATGGGTTGAAGCTAGAGCAGTCAAAGACTATAGTGCAACTACAGTTGCGCGTTTTATATTTGATGACATAATAACCAAGTTTGGATGCCCTAAGATCCTTATGAGTGATCAAGGTACACACTTAATCAATAAGACAGTTGAAGCCTTGACTGAAGAATTTGCAGTCCACCATCAGAAGAGTACACCTTACCATCCACATGAAAATGGAACGGTTGAAGAATTCAACAAGATCTTGGAGATAACATTGACAAAGATTTGTAGTGTGCACAAGGATGACTGGGATTTAAGAGTACCAACAATACTCTGGGCTTATAGAACCACTTGCAAGAAATTAACAATGCAGACCCCCTTCAAGTTGGTTTATGGTCTTGAAGCTGTTGTCCCAATGGAATACTTAGTACCAAGCCTAAGAATTGTTGCACTTACATACATGGATGATACCGATGCTGTTCGTGAGAGGTTTTCACTGTTGGTTGAACTGGAAGAAGACAAATTCATTGCAGGATTCCATCAGCAAGTCCAGAAGGGATGAGAAAAGGCCTATCATGACAAGCACATCAAGAAGAAGACATTCAAGCAAGGTGATTTAGTACTGGTGTATGACAGTAAATTTATCAAACACCCTGGGAAGTTTAGAATGCATTGGCTCGGACCATATGAGATCACCTATGTTATAGAAGGAGGAGATGCGCAGCTGAAGACATTGAAGAGAGACTGGAAGGAAGGATTGGTGAAAGGGAGTAGACTGAAGTTATACTATGATAACCAACTGCCTCATAACTCTCAGTAAAAGCATGACGAAAGGGGTCCAGGTACTAGGTGCAGTTGAAACTGGGTACCAGACACAGAAAATACAGTTTGCACAAGGATGGAAAAGAAGCATAAAGCAGAAAGCAAGGGTTGCACTGTGCAGTCCAAAGTTGAAGTAAAACAAGAGGATCAGATCTGAAGTGCCTCGGGACGAGTCACAGGTGAGTGTTGGGGGCCTTTTGTCCCTTGGTTATAGAAGGAAGAGAAGAACAAGGAAGGAAAGGTAAAAAGCGAGCTTCGTGGGAGACACAGTAACGGTCACTGAGTCGAAGTGAGAAAAAAAGAAGGAAAGATGGAGCGAAGTGCGGAAAAGAAATCCATTGGATGAGGAGATCAGGGATGATAGATCAACAAGGAAGAAGGATCATGGAAAACTCAGCAAGTAGAGAAAGCCATCATTGGATGCTTTGGAGCACCACGCGATGAAGAAGGAAAGACAGGCTGGCAAAGCCCGAAAAAAGCGGGTCAAGTTGACCTAGGGTTTTAGACACCTAGGGTTTTGGTATCTAGGGTTTTGGCACCTAGGTTTCGACCTAAGGATATCGGTGAGGGATTGTAATGTATAAATAAAGGTCAAGAGGACTTGGGTGGCATCGGTTGTTGTTCATTGAGTATTGATATGATATTGTTGTTATATCTCTGTTGTGGAAGGAGAGGATTGCATTGTGAGATCTTCAACTGTGTGCGAAGGTCAAGTCCTCCAGCTGGGTGCATAGGAAGGGGAGAGCAAGAGAGAGAATAAAGAAGATATGCTAGTTGAGAGTGCAGATAAGAACTGTATGCTTTACCTTAATAAATCATAAGCACAGTTCTATGGATGTATCCCTAGAGAGAGGGTGAACCACATATATTTTGTGTTGTATGTGTGATTGATGCTTGGATCTCTGTCATTGTTATATTGTTATTTGTAGTCTTATGTTAGATCAGATCTATAGATGCGCAAGATAGAACTAGCTGCTAAGTGATATATGAATGTTGTATAGTTGTTGTAATAGATCCACTTGATATTCCCCTGGTTGTAAACACTTTTGTCCTACAACCCCCCTCTTTAGTTACTTCGGGTGAGACTGCATCTGCTTCGCAGGTGCTGCCGGAGGGGCCAGTAGCTAGGGCTTGTTGGTGCGCTCTTGGAGTGAACCTCGGGTCTGCCCATGTGCCAACATAATCTCATTGATTCTTTTCTAGCATTCAATATTTCATACATTCCTAGAGCCATGAATCAAATTGTTGATTCATTAGTTGTTTCAACTAGTACCTTCAATCAACCTTTGCCAGCAAAGCTAAATTATGAAATCCAAGTGAAATATAGACCCTCCTTGCCAGACAATGTAAAATTTTTGAAGGTGTTTGATGATGATGAGGAATTGGTCAGATTTTTGGAAGTTATAGATGAGTTTTCAGCCCTCCATATAGATCATGAAAATGAAAATGTTGAAAAAGTAAAAAATCCGAAGTTAAAAAACAAAATTGGATGCCATGATATCATTCAACTTCCAAATAATCAAATCCCAAAAGGATTAGTACCACTTGAGAAGATTTTTGACCAGAATGATGTGCCCTTGAAGTCTGATAAGAAAGAGGAAGACCATGTTGTATTTCAGTACAACTTAGGATATGAAAAGTGCCCAAAAACTATAAATCTGTCTACACAGTTGACTGCAGAACAAAGAGCTGAATATGACAGCCCGATGAAAGAATTTTCAGACATTTTTTGCATGGGAATACAATGATTTAAATACCTATGACACTCAAGTGATTGAGCATAAAATCCCTCTGAAGAAATAAGCCACTCCATTGAAGCAAAAACTAAGATCTATCAACCCTCTTCTTCTACCCATAATGGAAAAAGAAATTAAGAAATTATTGAAAGCTCAAATTATCATTCCATTAAGATATTCTGAGTGGGTTGCTAATTTAGTTCCTGTTAGGAAGAAGAATGGGGAGATTAGGTTGTGTGTTGACTTCAGGAACTTGAACAAGTGCTCTAAGAAAGAAAACTACCCTTTTCCAAAGATGGAGCATATCCTACAAAGAGTGTCTAGAGCTAGTGCTATGTCTTTTATTGATGGGTTCTCAGGCTATAACCAAATCTCAATACACCCATATGAGAGAGAGAAGATTGCTTTCAAAACTCCTTGGGGTACTTTTATGTTAGCCAAGATTCCCTTTGGGATTATGAATGTTGGGGCCACCTTTCAAAGGGCCATGGACATTGCCTTTGTAGGTGAGAAGGATAAGTTTGTTTTGATATATTTGGATGATCTAACAGTGTTTTCTCACAGCCATACAGAGCATTTGCAACATTTGAGGAAGACATTCTTGAAGTGAAGAAGGTATGGTATTTCATTAAACCCAAAGAAGTCTCCGTTTGCATTAAAAGAAGGTAAGCTTTTGGGACACATAGTGACTTCCGAAGGAGTACAGATTGACCTTGCAAGAGTAGAAGTTATTCAGAAGATATCGATTCTTAGGTCTAAGAAAGACATCCAATCATTTCTTGGAAAGATTAACTTCATTAGGAGATTTATTCCTAATTTTGCAGAGTTGATTAAACACATCACTGGCATGTTAAGGAAAGATTCAGAATTTAAATGGCATGATTCAACAAGGGATTCTTTTGAAGCTATCAAAAAATATCTTATGTCAGCCCCAACTTTGATCAACCCTGACTATTGTAAATATTTTTATAACTTTTCATTTGCATCTAATGACACCATTGCAACAATGTTACTTTAGAGAAATGATCAAGGGCAGGAACAACCAGTGGCTTTCTTTAGCAAGAGATTAACAAATGTTGAGGTAAAGTATAAGCCTATTGAAAAACAAGCTTATGCTTTGATCCAATCACTTAAGGATTTTAGAATCTATATTTTGCATTCCAAATTTATAGATTATGTACCATCTAGTTCAGTCAAAGATGTACTCATTCAACCAGATATAGATGGTAAAAGAGCCAAGTGGATTGCCAAACTCATTGAGTTTGACATGGACATTAAGCCAACTAAATTGATAAAGGGTCAGGGTTTGGAAAATCTTCTTGCTGAGGAGAATTGTGAGGTGTTGGGCATTAATTTTATCAGCATAAATGCAGAGGATGCACAATCTGAAATTTCTATTGAAAGGTACAACCATGATTAACCAGTTTCAACAAACTTGTCTTCTTGTGAATGGTACAACAGTATAATACATTTTTTGTAGACCCTTGCAGCCCCTCCAGAGATGAATCAAACACAGGTGAGATAATTAAAACTCAAGGAAATCAAGTTTTGTATTAATAAAAATGTACTCTATTGGAAAGACCCCTCTGGACGTTGTTGAGATGTCTTGACAAAGAAGAATCAGTTCAGGTTATGCATCAGTTTCATAGCAGCAATTGTGGTGGCCATCATTACTGGAAAACCACAACCCACAAGATTTTGAGGGATGGTTACTATTGGCCATGTTTATTTTCTGATGTTTTCTCCTATGTTAAGGTATGTGACAAGTGTCAAGGGTTCACTGGAAAATGACATCTGAAATATCTTCCATTAAAACCCATTGTAGTCACTGGACCCTTCCAACAATGGGGGTTGGACTTCATTGGAGAGATACATCCATATTCAAGTGGACAACATAGATTGATCTTAGTGGCAACTGACTACTTTACAAAATGGATTGAGGCTATTCCCACTAGGAATTCCACTCATTCTGTAATCATCAATTTCTTGAATGATCATATTTTAGCTAGATCTGGCTGCCCCAAAAGACTTGTTAATGATAATACAACTACTTTTAAAGATGATGTTTTGGTGAAGTTGTGTGAAGACATGGGTATTCAACTTGTTCACTCAACTTCCTACTATCCTCAAGGCAATGGCCTTGCTGAATCATCAAACAAAATCCTAGTGAGGATTAATAAAAAATTGCTTGAAGAAAATCAAAGGAGTTGGGATTCTAAGTTAAAAATTTCACTCTGGGCTAATACAGTGACATATAAGAAGTCCATTGGAACTTCTCCTTTCAATCTGGTATATGGTACTGAAGCCATTTTTCCTATCCAACTTGCACTACATGTTGCAATTTTATTTCAAGAAGAAGAAGGGGAACCAAATGATTTGGTTATAAGGATTCTTCATCTAGTTGAGCTTTAGTAGGTAAGAGAACAATTACTTGAGAAGACAGAGTTACATCAAAAGAAGATGAAAGAGAGTTTTGATAAGAAGGCGAAGGAAGATGTTTTCTAAACATGGGATCTTGTCTTGAAGTGGGATGCTTATAGACAGGATAAAGGCAAGCATGGGAAATTTGACACTTTGTGGATTTGACCTTTCATCATCTCTCAAGTGTTGCAGAAAAATACTTTCGTCTTACAGAACCTGGAAGGTAATGAAGTATTTGGTGGCCCAGTCAATGGGCGTTTCCTCAAAACCTATTTCTACTAAGGCTTTTTAAGCCTTCTTCATTGTAAATATCATTACTTTTTCAGTTTTAGTATCATAATAACTCCATGCCCAATGAAACAACAATTTAACTTCTTTTATAAGTTTTGTAGGTGATAGGAAAGGCAATTGGTCTTATGAGTTCTTGGAACCTACAAGGAGGCTTCCATCCCCAATTAGAGCCAGATGTTATCCCCCAATAAAAATTCATTTTTATTTATGTCTTAGGTGATTATTTGAGTTTTTAGTCTTTTGAGTTATTCAATAAAGTATGCCCTTCATTGAGTCTAGTCATCAATTTTGAGTCATGTCACATGAGGTTGATAGATAATTAAGTGATTATCATGGTCATTTTCCTAGGTTATACTGGTCAAAAGATAAGCCATTTGTTTCCTAAAGGTGAGTCAAGGGTCATGTAAGTCAGTTTTTGTCCATAATGAGTCATCATTTTTCTTTCAAATCATGTTTTGAATTTCTGTCTATCATTATTTTTCATAATTACGAGTTCGTAGCACATCTGGGTACTTTTGTACTGAATGCGATACCAACTTAGCCATTGTTGTTAGTGCAAATCATCATTTTTACATAGGGCGCTCCACCAACTCGGGGGGGAAAACCCTGCTTTGAATTTTGAAAAGTTCCAAGGTAAAAGCTATATCAAGAAGGTGTTTTCAGATTTCTGAGATCATCATCAAAAACCTGAGGCCATTTCTACAGTTGCAGCTCGCCAGCAAAAGGAAGGTTATCAAGGTTTTCTCAAGCAATCAAGGCTGTTTGTTTAGATTTTTCTTCTAATTCTCTCTGTGCAGAAGTGTTTATAGTAGACGCTCTACATATTATTGCTCCAAAAAAAGATCCCATCCCCAGGAAGAGGTCAGGCTCAATGGTTAGATTCGAGCCCACTGAGACCACTCTGGTCAAGCAAAATCCTAACCACATGGACTCATTCAAGAGCATGGGGTGTTGGAGATTTTGTGATAAACTTGAAGGACATCACCTGGAGGTTTCTAGAGATTTGTGTAGAACTAGAAGAATGGAAAGACAAAGGTTGGTACCTTTGAAATCCATGTGACAATGGATCTAATTGTAGAAGTAACCAATATCTTTAGGACATGGGAACTATGGTTTAAAGCAAAGAAACTAGAAAAGGATGACTAGTGTCAATATATGCTTAGGCATGAGCATAGAGGAGTTGATTTAGTAAAGGGTGTGCCAAGGAAGTGGTTGATAGAGGAATATGACAAACTTCTCTTCATCATTAAGAGATTATTCACATGTGAAGAAAGATACAACTGGGTTTTTCAATACCATTTCAAGCTTCTTCTCCATTTCACTAGTAAGAAAGAGATATACTTACCCTATTTTCTTTTCATGAGCTTGCAAAGGATGATTTCATTTGCACAAAGAAAACTTGATAAGATTCAAAAGTCCATTTTCCACCATGCCTTAATAAAACTCATAGTCCTTGAACAGTTGAAAAAGGAAGGGAAGGGTTGGCCCACTTTCTTGTTTGTATCAAATTATCAAATTGATTTGCCTCCATCTCCTTCAAAACTCAAAACCCCTAAGAAGAAGACTGCAACACCTCATATTGCTTCCTTTGTCCCATCATTTGAAATACCATAGTCTTCTGCCCCCTTTGCCCCCTCATTTGAAGTAGCACAAGATTCTTCTCCTACACTTGAAGTAGCACAACCTTCTGCTTCCATTGTTCCCTATGCATCTAAAACACCACAAACCCCTCAAGACCCTATTCCTAAAATACCCTTACCTGTCCAAGTCTACAAAAGAGATAAGAGGAAAGGAAAGGCCAAAGAAATAGTTTTTGAAGATCAAACAGAGCCTCCTGTGGATCTCCCTCCTATGGAGCTCCCTACTATGGAAATTGAAGATAATCCTCCAACTATACAAGCTAGAGTTGATACACTAGCCCTCAGAAGGTCATCTAGGAGAAAGCTTGTTTTAGTAGAGGATTCTCTTCCAAGCACTGACATTGTAAAAACTAGAGCTAGGTTATCAAGATTTAAAGTCTCCCCTCTTGAAAAGGAAGCATTGGAAGCCATAGTTCAGTTGAGTGAATCTCCACCAGATTTATCCCCAGAGACAGAGCAAGGACCTAGAGAGAATTGGGCTAAATTGTTCAAAGATGTAGACAGACAGCTCAAAGAAGTTCAGGAGAAGAATGAAAGGTTACATCAGGAGAATGTCACACTTGGTAGACAACTGTCAAGCCATATAGATGAACTTGCAGGGGAGTGTAACCGACTGAAGAGGAACATCAAGAAAAATATGATTCAAAGGAAGCAATTGGTTAATACTTATAAACATAACCTCTCCCTGAGAGCAGAAAACATAAAGCTAGCTGAAGATTTGTATTTGGTCAAGAACATGCTTAGCAAGATGAATTTGTCTATCTTCTTGAAAGAAACCTCTTCTTCTGGTTCTCCCAAGCATGGTTATTGATTAATAGATTGTTTCAAGTTTCTATATGGTTGATGACCTATGATGAACTAGCATGTATTGAAGCCTAATGGAAGTATGTAAATTATCTAAAAGAAACTTGTATGGGTATGGTTATTGAGATGACGTCTGAGTAGTCTCAATAGGGATAACAAATGGCAGTGATATGTGTTTTATTGAAAAAAGTTTTCAAGTTTCAAAGGGATGTTTCAATCAATTTTGAAGATTTTTGACAAAAACTGGCATCTACAGGAGTTTGTAGTGCAGATTATGTTTTCTCCATACAGTGCACTACCAACTCGTTAACCTTCTGTGTGTAATAGGTTTGGTCAAAGTTGACTTGATTTTCAGCATTCAATGGATGAATCATTACTCTAGGTGTCAGCTAGATGCGGTGAAGGATTTCTACAACCATGAGGTAGCTCAGGAGGAGCTCAAGTTTTGGAATTTGGATGGGATAGCTATCCCTTAGAAATAGGATCTCATCCTATCATTGTGCATCAGTTTAGATTTGATTTGATAGGTGTCTTTCAGATCCAAATTTTGAGGATCTTAGTCAAGTTTGTAAAACTTATTTAAGCCCACTGAGGCATCTTTGTAAAGGGTTCGAGATTGAAGACTCTATTGTACTCTTTTGCTGTAAAAACCTTGATATATATTCTAGAATGATAAGTCTCTTTCATTGATATTGCTCAAATCCCTGTCTCTCTTTCTTATTCTATACTTGTGATTTGAATCTTATGTTCAGTTCTTTGATTATTTAATGATTGATGATTTCCATATTATCTCTGCATTAGTAAACAAAGGATCACAAGCCTTTTGCTGGTTATATTCGACCTTTTACATGTGTTGTCAATATATGTAATGTTGTTGGTATAGTTAGCATTCTCCATCCATCTAAATTATATAAACCATCTGATCAATATCTCTTGCAGGCCTTATTCTCTCTAGATATGGTCAAATTGTCTTGAGTGAAGGAATGAGTGTGTGATTTGTTCATATTTGATCCGATTTTCAAATACATCATTAAGCATTCTGACTAAGTTACCAGGCTCTTTTGATCTGCAAACTAAAGAGAATCCTAGAGAGATAACACCTTGAAGGGTGTATCACTTGCGAAATGGTTGCTTGTTGAAGATGCCTCTGTTGCCGCCATCAATGGTCTTCGAAGGATTTGAGTGAGGTTTTCCATCATGTTATTCCTTTGTCGCACGAGGGATTCCTCGAGCAACGTCTTGAAAGGATAGCATGATCTGTCATCTCTCTTTTCTTCCTCCATGGAAGGTTGCTTGGGCTAGCGAGATTAGTTGTGCTCAAGCGAAACTAGCTCAAGACCCAAATATCTATACCCTGACCTCGTCGGGGACCTTCTTTGAGAAATGACAAGGAGCTAACTGATCTGATACCACTAATCCATATTATTTTGAGAACGACATAAAGGAAAAAATATAATCGAGATATAACAATGAAATACAAAAAAATATAAAAGAGAACACAAAAATACAGTGAAACCCAACTTCTATTACTGAATAAGATAGAAAAACATTGTAGAACACAAACTGGAAAAATAGGGTGTCTTATCTCCAAAAAGAAAGAGATGTTGGCTACGCTTCATTCACAAGAAGCTTTACATCACACTCCATTGCATGCTTAAAGGGCCTCCTTCACCTCAATTATGTATGAGAGAGTGAGAGGAGAACAATTCCCATGATGCATGTGGGATAAATTAGACTAAGTTTATAAAATGCCATAGGCATTTAAAATAGTAGGACTTCCTGGGTGATCACCCATCCCTGTACTACTCTAGCCCGAGCGCGCTTAAATGCGGAGTTCTAATGGGATCTAGTGCATTAATGCTAAGTTGTAGGTATGTAAATAATACCATTACATCATGTATGTAATTAACAAATAATGATGACATTACATTCCATTCCCGATCAAAAGGGTGAATGTTATGGTTTATCAAAACCACAGGCTCAAAATGGTGATTCAGTGGAAAAGGTGGATGGCCGCCAAGATCCATCTGGATCAACAAAGGCCCATGTTTTTCCCTGGTATGTTCTTTTTGGATGATGTATTTTGACAAAAATTTCGCTATCAAGCTTATATTTAAACGAGTTTTGCGGTGGCTACTTATATTGTATTTTTTGTTTTATGTGATGTTTTTATTTAATGTGATGTTTTTATTTATATGCAGTGCAATATACCAATCTAACATATAATTTGCTAACAAATCCGTAGTCGTATTGAGTTCTCTTGATATATGTCTATATTCTAGAAATTCAAAATATCTTTCAAGACAACGAACCCTTAGATGGAGACATAGAAAAACTAGATTACAAACAACGTATTCATGGTTTAGTTGACGGACCGCCAGTTGATAATCAAGGTTGATAATCAATTGAGATATACCTAGAGAAGAGGCTTCGGTTAAAATTTCGATGACAACATGATATTTTGCAACGTTATTGGTCGTAGATCCGAGGCAAATTCCTTCTGAACTCACTAACTCACGAGAGTGGTAAATGAACCAAGATACAAAAGCGATATTATGGGTATGTTGACTAGCGTCATTCAAAAACCCAAAATAGATGGGAAAGGATGATGACATCTGCACATCCAATTATAAAGAAAAGTATAAGAAAATTTTAAAGAGCGAGGAAAAATTCATGTACGCAAAAGTACAGACACACCATATAAAAATCATATAGTACAATAATGTACAAAGCACACATGTGAGATGTTCTATGCATAATACTTCTTTAGGTAAATCCCATTTCGGGGCTCACCGAGAGATAACCCTCCATAATCCACTAACTCCTAGGCACCTCTCTGTAACACACGTTTTACGATGTATGGCTCGTGCCACATGGGTTATAACTTTCCTTCCCCAAGTTTGTCATGATCTTGGTCATAGACCAGGGCCAGATCTCCTTCTGCGAAGCTCAAGGTTGGATAGACTTATCATATTGAGTTTTGATGCCTTTTTTATATGTCTCATTGATGAGAGCATCATCGCGATGGGTTTCATCCATCTTGGTTAGATATAAAAATCGCTCTTCTTCAACAAAATTATTGGGTAGGAGTTCTACAGTGAGATTCAAAGAGAGAATATTACATTCGATTGGTAATACTGCTTCTATTCTGTATACCAACTAGAAGGGTGTAAATCCACTAGCAGTTTTCATTGAATTTCAATAAGCCCAGAGTGTAGAGAAGAATTGCAAATGGAAAGAGGTTTTGTTCACTCTCACCATGCATTGAAGCATGGTTTTCAGAACTTTGTTGATGGATTCAACTTTTCCATTTTCTTGAGGATAGTAAGAGGATGAATTTTCGTGGAGAAAACCTAACTTGGTGCTCAATTCACCCATCATCTGGTTCTAAAAATGAGATCCATGATTAGTTACAATAGCTTGTGGGACACCGGATTGAGCGATGATGTGATTGAACACAAAAAGTGTTGCAGTTCGGCCATCGTTAAGGAATGTAGGCATAGCCTCAACCCATTTAGTAAAATAATCGATGACAATGATAGTATAATCATGCCCCCCAATTGAGGTAGGCTTACATTGCATGAAATCGATACCCCATTTTGCAAAGGGGTCGATGAAGACAATGGGATGAAGTGGAGCTGGATGGGTACGTGCTTTCTTTTGAAAGATATGATAGGATGGGAATTTTTTAATGACCTTAATGCAATATTTGAATATGGAAGGCCAAAAATAACCGACACGTAATTTTTTTGGGCTGTAGCCATCCCATAAATACAACCTCCACAAGCTCAAAGGTGACAGTCATTTAAAACTTGTTTAGCCTCTGCATGGGTTAAGAAACATCGTAAAACAATATCAATGCCACGGTGGTAAAAAGTGTCGCCAAGGATAAGGTAGTGCTTTGAATGGTGTCTAATGCGACGTCGTTCATCATGTGAAAGGTCAGGCTACAAGCGTTGGGTATGGAGATAGAGAAGAATGTATTCATACCATCGATCAAACGTACTAATGAGGAACAATGATTCATCAGGAAGGGAATCGTTGGGATCAATATTCTAATTAGTATGGGGAATATCACAAATTAATTCTGCAAAAAACAATGATTTCTTAGCTTTGGATTTAGTAAACTCGAGATCGAATTCTTGGAGAATGACGATCCATTTCGAATATTTTCCCCCAAGTACTTGATGAGTCAAGATGTGGTACATGGGGTTCGAGTCTACAATGACCGTGGTAGTGTGTAAAAAAATATAGTGGCAAAATATTTGGACAACAATAACTGCTGCCAAAGCCAACTTTTCGACATGTGAATATCGGAGTTCGAGACTTGATAGAGTCTTACTTAAATAGTAGATCACATGTTCGGTACTTTCATCATCCTCTTGTACTAACACCATAACAATAGTGGAAGTAGAGAAAACGAAATAAAGGATGTAATCTTTCACACAGTTGGGTAGATACAAAAGTGGTGTGTTTGTTAAAGCATGCTTGAGATCATCAAATGAGCATTGAGCAGTTGCATTTGAGATGAAAGGGGCATCTTTCTGCAACAATCTCATGAATCCTTTAGTAATTTCGACATAATTGCATATAAAACGACGGAGAAAGTTTGTCTTCCCTTGCAAAATTTGCAGTTGGGTAAGGTTGTTGGGAGGGGGTAAAGTGAGAATGGCTTTGACTTTTAAGGGATCCACCCTAATCCCATCTTTGGATACTATGAAGTCGAGGAGTCTTCCCGATTCAACAACGAAAATGCATTTATGGGGGTTTAAACATATGTTGTAAAACCTGCATCTAACAAAGATGGCCCTTAGATGACCAATGTGATCTCATCGATGAGTCGAGTGAGCTGGCAAGTCATCAAGATAAGGTTCAACGATATGTTTGATGTCGTGGAACCCATACAACATAACCCGCTGAAAAGTGGCTCCAACACTTTTAAGGCCAAAAGGTAATTTACGATAGGTGAAAGTCCCGCATGGGAAGATGAAGGTTGTTTTGTGTTGATCAACTGGTAAAATGTCGATCTTGTTATATCTAGAAAATCCATCCATAAAAGAGAAAATGATACTTTCGACGCAATTATTGATAATTTCGTCAATAAAGGGTGTAGGGTAATTGTCCTTTGGACAAGCCTTATTAAGATCCTGATAATCGACACAAACATGAATTGTACCTTGTTTCTTGGCAACAAGAATGATATTCGAAACCCATTCAGTCAGAGGGACGAGATAAATAAAACCATATTTTAATAATTTTTCTACTTCTACCTTGATTGCCGCGGTTTTTTTGGGATGAACCGGGCGAAGTTTCTGTCTCACAGGTTTGAATCTTGGGTAAGTTTTGATTTCATGCACAACAATCGAAGGATCAATCCCTAACATTTCTTCGTAGCTCCAGGTGAAGATGTCGCAAAATTATTTAAACAAGGCAATATAAGTTTCAACAACTTTAGTTGAACAATTGACGCCTAGTTGTATGTTTTCCACAATACCTTCTTTTATGGATATGTTGATAGTAATCGTGTGAGACATATTTCCCAAATTCCCCTAAGATATGGAATCTTGAGTGAGAATCGGAGATTGGGGAGAGTCGACGATATCAGTAGGAAATATAGAGGAAATATCTTTCTCAATCTCATCCAAACTGGGAAGAAAGGATGAACGATGGTGGTTTTCATCCCATGGTGCCTCCTCAATACTAAGCATTTCCATAATAGATTCATATGATGGAAAAATATCTAGGATGTAATCGAAAGTGGAGGATAGGGAATCTAACCAGGATGGTAACGAATATGAAGTAGATGCCAACAGATGTTGGTCTTCCAGTTAAGGAGAGGTAGACTGAATGGCATTGTATTCGGCCTCTGTAGGACTAAGTGATATAGTTTCACCTAGTGTATCGAACTCCAAGGGAATAGGTATGATCCATGGATTAGATGATTTTAAGGATTGATGTACCATAGTCGAAATCATATTATCCGTTACGATGTGTTGCGTAGTTGGGGGAAGAGGTGTAGGGAAGGTACCCATGAGTGAGGAATCTTTCAGTAGACCTACCCCGAAACTTTCATAAGTAATTTTTGAGTCTCCTAGAAATGGAATATTGTTGGTTGTTTGAGTGTGAGCATCAAGGTTGCAGTAATCTAACTGATCGATGGTCACAATTTTACCTTGATGAGGGAATTAGACACATCAAAAAACTGATAAAGCGACGACAGTCATAGCATAGAACCAACTTCTCCCTAGCAACAAATTATAATCGAGGGGAGCATAGACTACTTCAAAATCTACAAAAACAGTTTTGCCTCCTAGTTGAATGGCTAAGGATTGTAATAATCCATGAGGTCGAAAACCTCTTCCATCAAATGCTCTTATGGTGGCATATTGATTAAGACCAGGTTATTTAAGGCCTTTCCAACAAGCCAAGGACATGACACATGTGGATTCCCCCTCATCCAAGATCGTGTGATGAATGTGTTGATTATAGACAACGACATCGATTTGGAAAGCAAGTTGGTGAGAGAGTCATGACTTAAAATTATCTAGATTGAACGTGATATTATTGGACGACTCAGGATCTATAGCTCCAATGAATACCAAGAGAGTTATATGTTGGCTAGGGTAGTGTTGTAGAACTTCGAGAGCTGACATAGCACAAGGTGCTTGGGCCAAATCTTCAACAATGTTGTAGTTTTGAGTAGAAAGAGAAATAGGATTAAAGGTCGAATTTCGGGCTGTGCTCTTGGGTGGGTGTAAGATAGAGTCAAAACTTGGTTTCTCAATATTTAGCAGTCTAGGTGGAGGAGTAACTGAAGTGGACGATGGATCTGGTGCAACCCCAGTAGTTACATTTTCCTTATCAGGTTTACTTGGTGGTGTGTCATACGTCATAGTGCGAGTGGTCAAATCTACCCCATTAAACATATAAATATGTGCACTCGATGAAGCTTCCTTGTTAGGAGGATGATTTGGGTTACTTCCTGTTGGAGGTGCAGGATTTTATGCAGCCGGTGACTGTTGTTGTGGAAAAGGATGTGTCAATACAACGAGTTGAGAATTTCCTTTAAAAATTTACCAACTTCGTCCCAATGGGGACAATCTTGTGTGTAGTGATATTCAACAAAAATGAGACATGGAAATTTTGGTTTGCATTGCGGTTTATTTTCAGTAGAAGGTGGTTATGCTCGTGTTTATGGATTTTTGGTTTGATTATTATTTTTCTTGGGTTTATTCTTAGTTTTCTTCCCCCCCCCTGATTGTTGTGGAGAAGCAGATTGGACTTCATTCACTTTAGATACTTGAGTTGGGGTGGAGTTTGATGAGACTGGATTCGACCCGGTAGCTGGGGCAGTGATTGAGTGATTATTTTTTGCAGTCGAATGTGAATAAGAATGGGTTTTGACGGAACCGATAAGTCCATCTGAATGAGCGGTGGAGGATAGTTTTGATGGATCCGTTGATGTACGAGGAGCGTTTGGAATCAATTCACACCAAGTACCGGATTGGGAAAAAACCAAATCTAGATACAGGGCACAAGCAATGGCTTCCTCTTCTGTGACTACACCACCCATGGCTACATCTCGATCAATAGGAGGTAATAGAGATTTGGAGAACCATTCAACCAACAATTGGTCTGGAATGGTTGCTTTGATCAACCGCCATCATCGTCTCCATTCATGGATACGATTAGAAATATGTATGGAGTTAGTTTGATGAAGGGAGGTCAAACGTTTTGTGCATGTTTCATAGCGGATAGGTAATTGGAAGTGGGTGAGAAAATCCATAGTAAGTGAATTAAAATCTTGAAAAGTTCCGCATTGTAACTTAATGTACCATTTATCCGCTAAACCTATGAGTGTACGCTGGAAAAGATGTAAACATATAGAATCATCCATCAATGAATTTGATGAACACCACATATGAAAATTCATAACGTGATTATTAGATTCTTCACCAGGTTTGCCGTCAAATTTTAGAATCTCCTAAGGTAATTCGACAGAAATGACTAGCCAAAAAGGGGAGTGTAATATGGGATCATTGGTTAATCTTGAAAGATCCGATAGATCTAAAGTGGATAAGAACGATAATTTTTTATTGGCTTGATGATGATATTGGCGTGGCATAGGAACACCAGTAGGACCGTAAACTGGTTGTAGTGGATAGTTGTATCCAACAGGTCCTCCCATATGCTGCTGATTTTGACCAGCAAAAGTAGGATTCATTTGTTGAGGGATTTGCATAAAAGGATAAGGGAAACCCAATTGGACTTGGGGAGGATAACCAATGTAACCCAAGGGAGGATAGTTATCTTGACTATTTTGAGGCAGATAACTAGTTTTCCCTTGAGGAGGGTAACTAGGTTCACCTTGAGGAGGGTACGGAATTTTCCCTTGGAGAGGAAAATATGGTTGGCCTTGAGGACCCCAAGTGGGATTCAGGACCCCTGGGAAGGGTTGTCCAGAATGTAATCCAAAAGGACTAGGATTTAAGATTTGTCCTTGTGGGTTGGGGTTTGATGATCCTCCCTGATGTGGCTGATGACAAATTCCTCCCTAGGGTGGTCCCCAAGATTGTGGCAGGTTGGAATTGTCCCCCTACCATCAGTTGGATAGAAACTGGGATTTTACTGGTAAAAGGGACTTTCCCCCCAGTCAAAATTTGTGTGATGAAGGACGATTTCCCCTCGGTAGGGATTTTTCCACTGAATGGGGGTTGCCCCCTAGTAGGTATTTGTCCCACAGTTGATTTTTGGTGTATGGCAGGGTTTTGCATCCTTTGATGTGAAGGTGTCCCAATGAGGTTTTGTGGGGTATATGAAGTTGTTGCTTGAAGAGGGATGGTAGGTGTAACCACCAGGGTATTTTGCAAATGACTAGGCAACACGATTCCTGATTCACTTTTAACTTGTCCTAGAGTGGTAGTGGTATTGATCGTTTGTTTGACGGGATGGTCAATAGGATGATCTGACGGTCCTGCATCTGCACCGAGGGTGGTAGATGTATGTGGAGGGTCAAAGAGTGGTCGACCAAAATTATTTTTTTCATAAAGATCCTTATCTAATGGAGTTATCCATATAGGAAAAACAAGAGTTTGTTGTGGATCTATCATCTCAATAGAGTGGACAGGGTTAGTGTATTCTTCATTGGAATTTGGTTGTCATGGTTCCATGTCTAGTTGATCGTATGGTCGTGATGATAGGCTAGGGTGATATTCTACTACAATGTTACACGAGGAGTCCACTCAAATAAGGAGTGGATCATAAGGAATTTCCAAAGTTGGGTTTCCAGGAAGGGTGGAACCTTCCTGAACTACAACTAAATATCTCTCAAGATTTTCTATCAAAGGAGTGGCGACACTCCCAACGTTAGGATAGTTTTCGACCTCTTCATGGTAAGTGTCTTCATGTGAGTTAGGAGGTATGGGTTCATATCCTTCTGGAGGAAACCATTTCATCCTACATGATCTACGAAGACCTTTATCGACCATAGTACCAATTTTAAGGACAACTAAAGTAAACAAACAACATTCGCTAAGAAATCTAGAAAACCAACAAGCAAAACAATGTATTCTCTCAATGAACATACTAGTTGGTGATGAAATCCAACATCATGTAATAAAATTGAGAAGGGTCTAGGATATGACTAGGTGGTCTAGTTACGTTGGTGGTCTGCTTAACAGACTTACACCTTGGTGCAATTTCCCTCGCAGTTTTACCCATAGGTTACCCTCCAAGGAGCCCGAGTGAGTTTGACCAATGTCTGTTCCAGGTACAACAAAGACTTTCCTTCACCATCACCTCGTGTAAGGACCCTAAATATTATGGCCACTAAGGGCACCAAATCGCAGTTAGCCTCTTGGCGGGTACAATTGACCGTTGAGTCCAAACGTATGGGCATGATATCAAGTCTGAAATTCTTCAAGAGAACTGAGGACAAATGGACTGGTAAACTCCAGAGGACCTCGAACAGATTCAAAATTCATGAAACTCCATGACCAAATGAAAACAATTAATCCTAAAGAATAACTCCCAATATATGATCATACCACTATGATTAGTTAAGCCTTAGAGTGATAATATCCGTTGTTCTCCCATACACGACCTCATGTTTAACCTCTGTGTGAGAGGGGGATCCCAACTATACTTATACATGGTTGGATTTTCTCTCTCTATCAAAAGATTCTGAGTTTTTCTTGAATTATTTGGAGAGTTACTCTCACAGCCTATTCCAAAGCTCTAGTCCTAGTGTATTGTTGGTGAAAAGATCCAAAAAATAAAAGTTTCTAGTTCAGTTTTAATTAGCGTTTATTTTTGTGGCAGTTTGTTACACCAAGGTGAATGACAGTGAAACTAATGATGTTTGAGACTCGACTTCATAAAAAGGTAAAATAATGATATGAAAACTTTCTTTTCAATGAAATTCTAGCTACGAGAAGGATACGAGTTTCCTTTTTTCCATCACTAACAAACACTTAAGAATGCGAAATTTTATGCTATTTTGTTCTCAAACAAAAATTCAAACAATTGCCAAAATATAAAGAATACCTTTTTAATATCCAAAACCAATGCGTACAAATATTTCTTTGTTTGATTGTGAATGCAAACTAAGATGTCTGTCTAATGCTTCATTCTTTCACTAATAATGAAAAGGTTCACTGCTGTGATTTGAAAAAGTAAGAAGAAAGAAACACACAAACAAAGACACTCTCAGCAGTAAACAAGAGACTGAAAGAAAAACAACTACCAAACTATTCACTCAAACAAAAACACTAAGAAACCAAAAGTCATGCTTTATAGTCTTCAGGAATTGAGTAAGTGATCAAGGATAAATAAAACAATATATCTGTGATCAATGATCTTCCCTATGAAAACCTCCAATCAATCAAATAATTGAGAAGAGCGGCAAAAAGAAGCCAATTTTGAGAGAGAACGGTCGATTTTGCAATAAGTAAACACAAACTCAATAAGGAATAAAAAGAATGAAAGGTAGAGTGTTGGAGTAAAAAAGAGGACAAGATCAAACACAATAAGATTTGAGTTAGAGAAGTAGATCCAAAGACTATACCCAACAAGCAAGAAAGCCTGAAATTTCCCAAAAGAATGGAAAATCGACGCTCTGGTAACCAAAGCACCAGAGCGCTGCAACAATACCTAGTAGACTCTAGGGGAGTGCTGATTAAGAAACAACGCTCTGACTTGAACTGCAGAGGGGAGCTAGTTCTAAGGAAAGTTTGAGAAAAAAACTCAAAAAGAACAGTAACTCAAGAAAATTCAGTAAGAGGCTTTGTGAGGTAACTTATCAAAGACAAAAGAGATGTAAAGGCAGATTAAATCGCTAGATAGGATCTAAGGATAGGAAAAGGTCACAAAAGAAACAAGGAAATAAAAAAATGAAAATTCATTCCCCAGCAGAGTCACCAATTTCTATTACGGAAATATTCCCCTGCGGACATGTGAACTTTCCCTTGGATTATTAACCGTTATATCAAGATAGAAACAATCATTTCAACACTACCATTCCTATAAATTCATTTTTCTTATCGAAAAAGAGAGAAGAAAGTAAAGTAGGATGTACTATGTTTACGATGTTTGTCCTAGCTGCTCCTATCAGCAAGCTTGATCCAATTCCTGGTGCAAATCAATACCTTCAATGAGCAACATAAAACAACTGACTTCCTTCTACTGTAATGGATTATGCAAAGCAAATTCATCTATGTAAATCAAATTAAACATAGACAAGAACATGAAACCATATACTTGAAGGAAATAAGCCAAGTATATTAGATGAGAACTTCAAGGAGAAACTTACAATATTCAGATGATGTTGCAACGTTCTCTCCAAGTCCTCCTCGTCCAACCTGTTAGTATCCATATACTGAATTTTCAACTTTCTCCTTGTTGCAGGAATGAGGTTATTCCCGTAGCACCGAGAAGTGTTGTTCCTGAGCACCGGTATTGCATATGCCAGAAATAGTGTTGAGCTTTTAACTTACCTCGTTGGAAAGAGGTATAGGAAGGGTGGAAGTCCTTGTTCCATACACCTTTATAGTGTTATAATGACTTATCCACTTCATCGAGATAAGTTGGTCTTTTGAAATGTGTTTAAAGTTGATATTAAGTAAGGATCATTGCTTGTGGATTAAAATGAAGTTTTTTGGCAAAATAAAATGGTATTGTAACGCCAATTTTGGTTTATATGGTCAAGTTTTATGCTCTCAGTTTTCTTTTACATTCTTAATGATTATTTTAGCAAAACATTATTGGCTGGGAGCCAATCTCCAGCCCCTGCCATCAAACACAACAAGGGTTATCCACAAGTCAACACATAAGCCAAACTAGCTGAGCGCTAAGACCTCACTCTACATGCCTCATTGAAATGATTTGAAAACATTGATAGATATAAAGGCTGATAGTTCTGAGATCCCAATGCATTTGGGATTATGTTTTTGAGAAAATATTAAGAATATAATAAAACAGGGACAAGTGTATCATGCCGATATTGCAAGTGAAAGAAAAGGTGCATATGTCGATTTAGAGCATCTAGTTTCTTGCAGAGTTTGCAGGTGTTTATGGAATTCGTTGCCTTACAATTGTTTTCATTGACAAGTTGCCTGTTTGAAGTCTCGACGCCAGGTGCAGGATGTTTCATTGCATGCAGAGATTCGAGCATTACTACCATGGAATGTATACCATGAATCATCAATTTGATCTGCAACTTCTTATTCACGATTTTGTTAATAGAAGACGAATCAAAGCCCTCCATTTGTGGGATTTCAAGCCTCCAAAACCTTGGGTGGACATAGAAGAAATCAGACTGACTGCAGTGTTCATTGACAGTGGACGCTTTGAAGATTAAGAGTGGGAGGTGTTCTGGTCTTTGTTAAGAATCATTGGTAAATCCAAATCCAAATATCATGACCGAGATCATAATATTCATCACCCAGTGCTAGCAAGTACTCAGACAAGTGTTGATGGAAGCCTGAAGATGCCAAGCATCTGGTGCTCTTGAACTTGTGACCAAGTGTCAACACTAAGTAGTACATGAAAGCCAAGTATAAGAGGTTAATCTTTTCAAATGCGTTTCACCTATTGGGTTTTTCGCAATGTTATTTCACAGATCCTGGAGAAAGATAGGGTTATGAAAACCTTATACAATCAAGCATCCATGAAACATTGCTTATTTGATGACAACGTGAATGAGGATCCGAATATTACTTCCGAAGTTGCCTCTTAAAAGTCCTCCATTTGCAATTTCAGTTGGATACTCAGTGCTATCTGTGATGAATAAAAAATGTTATGGAACAGTGTGTAGCTAGATTAGATGTTTCTATGTTCAATGCCATACTACGCCAATCAGAAGAAGAGATTCCAACTGATCACATATCATATCCAATAAGTGATCCAAGTGTTCTTCCAATACCTGCTGGCAACCTGAGCTTTGGTGCTGGTGCACAGTTAAAAAAGGCAGTTTGAAACTAGTCTAGATGGTTGACAGACATGGTTGGTATTGATGCAGAAGATTCACCTCGAGTAGGTGGTGACCCTCAGAAGGATAATAATGAGGATGTGGAAACAACATTCAGTTCCTTCCCTCTTCTCAATGCAACCAGTGATTTATTGATGCTTCCTAAGGATATGCTTATAGACAAGTCAATTAGAAAATAGTCATGGAAACATTAAATGCTGAGATACCCTTGGAGCAGTGTTTGCAGGGCGAGGAAGATTCAACCTACAGTTCTCTATTGTTTGCTCCTTCCATTCAGTACTCTCCACCTCCAGCAACATCTGTTAGAGAGAATATTGAAGATGTAAGCAACCATATCCACCTTGGAAGAAGTGCATAAAATGTATTGAGGAAAGGGCACACTAGTGACAATGAACTTGATGAAATAGAGTTCCCCATCCTTTCTCTGTTAGACGAAACTATGCATGGAGTTGCATCCCAGAAAATCCAGTTGCACAGTAATGGAAAGTCTAGAGGGCATACAAAGAAGCCAACTGGCAATGCAAGACTTCAGGAAATCAATTAGCATGTCTAGATTTGATGGCATAAATTCAATATTTTATCATATCTTCCAGTAATCAAATTGGTTCCAAATACAGGGCAAAAGATCCAACATTTCAAAGGAGAAAATTACAGATGGCAGAGTATCTGATCCATTTCTTTAGGCAGCGATGTAGTTTTTAGTTACAAGTTTTCATGAGAAGGATTAGCAAGTCAAATATCATCTCCAGGGTTCGATGAGCATTTTTAGGTAGTGGTTAAATATTCCATGAAAATGTGGCAGTTCTTTATAACCAATTCTAGCATTCGAGAATATCTGGCAACCTGTTGCATATTTATTGCTTTTTATTTTTAGTATGTAGTATCAAGTTTGCTTCCTAGAAATTAGTGATAGTTTATCTATCTATAGGATATATATTCTATCATTGGTAAAAATATGAAGGGGGGGGAGAGGCTCGAGAGGGTTCAGGATAGATTAGAATGCAAGACTGAGACTATTTTTCATGATTGTAAAGTATGAAATTTTTCATTTTACACTCAGTGCTACAACCCTTTTGATGAACGGACTTTCTCCTCTAATCTCTTTCTTCATTTTCTGACTTGTAAAACATGTTATTTTTGCAATGCATTGAAATTATCTTGTTATGTTGATAAGGCAATGAATATTTCACTGATTTCTTTCCCATTCCAAGACTTGTTTTTAAGTACCTTATTCTTTGTTTCTGAATGACATTTAGGATCAGGAATCTTCCTGTGTGGGTGAACAGATTGGGCACTTGCATACTTCTTTATTCTTATGGTTTTATCTGCTTTGTTAAATTGGAAACCATTGACTAAGTGAGTGTTATCAAAACTTATTTACAATCAGGAATTGGTATTATCTTTCTTCATTTACTGTTGAAACCTCCAACCTTTTCAAAAAACCATATACATTTATTCATAAAAAAACCATTGCAATAACTAAGATGTGCTAGGCTTGACCCTATAGCAGTCTAGGAGCAACTTCTAGCACTAACATATTTTGGCGTCGTTGTCAGGGACGAAGAAACAAAGATATCTTCCCTGGGAGAACGACAACGATCAGATCCACTTTTTGATGGTGACAGGAAGAGGGCAGATACATGACTGCACATCTTTCACCATGGCGACTCCATTGTTCTGAGATTCATAGGCGACTCCACTGGTTTAAGATCTAGGATGGCCATGGAAACTATTTTGGCTCATATGTATGAATTTTGTGATTTCGCCAACATAGTTGGTTTTCCACATCCAGTGCCTACAATAGCCGAATGGGATGACTATCTTCCCAGATTTAGAGGAAGCAAGCATGATCACTTTGGTGAGCACTTATTAAATTTTCATAAATGTATGCTGGAGCATGGTTTTGTTCATGAGGATGTCTTAATTAATATTTTCAAATTTTCCTTAGAAGGATATGCTCGTGAATGGTGTCAATCCCTTCCTACTGCTAGTATCCATTCCTTGAAGGATTTTCACATGGTTTTTAATTCACATTTCGAGAAGATTTACCCAGCTGAAATACTTTTTGAAGAATGTTGTGAAAAGTTCAAGCTTTATATTCAACAGGAAGTAGAGTATTCTTCATGTGATAAGTTAAGTGAAGATATTGATGAAAGAGAAAGTAAGGATGAAATTCGGTCTTCTAATGAAAATATGAACAAATTTTTTTCTCTTTTTATTTCCCAAGAATAAAGTCTTCCAGATATGATTCATGACTGTACTAATGATTGCATGGTAGATGCATTATACCCTGTATCTTATGCATCCGATGTCTCCAATTTGAAAGAGGAACCAATTGTAGAAGAGGATCTTTCTCCTTCTCTTCAAGAAGTTCCCCATGATATATTCTCACCTAAGAGTGAAGAGAAAGATCCGGAGATTACTCATTTTTTTGGTGCAAATCCAAGGAGATCTGGGCTCACCTATCTTTGATGAATACTCTGATGAAGAAAAGCAGATCCATTTTGCTGACTTGAGGAGCAGCCAACTAGTGTACAACAACTATGAATCAGATTGTGATGGAGACCAACTGTGTAGAAATCAGCCATCCTGAGTCCACAAAAGACATTGATCAACCATCTCCAGAAATCAGCAAGGCCGAATGCACTATGCTCGAATGTGGATCTGCAGACAAAAACAAATCATTAATGTTCAGCAGTGAAGTTACTTTACAGCTATGTTCAGATTTGCAGGCAGTTATAGGTGACATCCATTCTCAGGAGGAGGATATGCAGAGACTTTTTCGTCTTCAGCTAAAACAACAACAAGAGGTATTTGCTTGCATCTTTATTGATCCGTTTGTTGATTATCTCAAGTCTTTGAGCAACTTAGATGTCAGAGCACTTTTGTCAAAAGAAGGTTGGTTGTTTTTTTCTTTTCAATGGCATATCAGTGTTCTATGGTTTCTTGCATTCTTCGTTTCCAGATTAAGAGACATACCAATCAGTGAAATACTTGTATGGCTTCATTGGAAGCATGATTTTACTTGATCTAATGGAAGCAATTGGATAGAGTAGGTAGTGTGTAAAATAAGCTCATCGTATGAGCAAGTAGATTCTTTTCAGTTCATTAGTCTATTGCAATATGTTGTTACTTCAGAATTTGAATAAGTTGCAGAAGTTTGGGCTTGATTTGAAATGCTATTGATTGACTCCACTAGCCCAATGGACTAAGCACAACACAAAAGAATGTGAATATTTGCAGAGACAAACGTTTGCAGGCTACGTTGCATGGATGTACATAGGAAAAGGCACAGTGGTCTGCTTGTTCTTGATGCCTCATAGGGAGAGCATCATACCCCAGAAGGAGCCAATGTTAGTATCCAGATACTGAATTTCAATTTTCTCCTTGTTGCAGGAATGAGGTTATTCCCGTAGCACCGAGAAGTGTTGTTCCTGAGTACCGGTATTGCATATGCCAGAAATAGTGTTGAGCTTTTAACTTACCTCGTTGGAAGGAGGTATAGGAAGGGTGGAAGTCCTTGTTCCATACGCCTTTACAGTGTTATAATGCCTTATCCACTTCATCGAAATAAGTTGGTCTTTTAAAATGTGTTTAAAGATGATATTAAGTAAGGATCATTGCATGTGGATTAAAAGGCAATTTTCTGGCAAAATAAAATGGTATTGTAACGCCAATTTTGGTTTATATGGTCAAGTTTTATGCTCTCGATTTTCTTTTACATTCTTAATGATTATTTTAGCAAAACATTATTGGATGAGAGCCAATCTCCAACACCTACCATCAAACACAACAAGGGTTATCCACAAGTCAACACATAAGCCAAACAAGGAAATCGCTAAGACCTCACTCTACATGCCTCATTGAAATGCTTTAAAAACATCGATAGATATAAAGGCTGATAGTTCTGAGATGTCAATGCATTTGGGATTATGTTTTTGAGCAAATATTAAAAATATAATAAAACAAGGACAAGTGTATCATGCCGAGATTGCAGGTGGAAGAAAAGGTGCAGATGTCGATTTAGAGCATCTAGATTCTTGCAAAGTTTGTAGGTGTTTATGGAATCCGTTGCCTTACAACTGTTGTCATCGACAAGCTGCCTATTTGAAGCCTCAATGCCAGGTGCATGATGTTTGATTGTATGCAGAGATCCGAGCATTACTACCACAGAATGTATACCATGAATCATCACTTCGATCTGCAACTTCTTATTCATGATTTCATTAATAGAAGACGAATCAAAGCCCTCCATTTGTGGGATTTCAAGCCCCCAAAACCTTGGGTGGACATAGAAGAAATCAGAGTGACTGCAGTGTTCATTGACAGTGGGCGCTTTGCAGATTAAGAGTGGGAGGTGTTCTGGTCTTTGATAAGAATCATTGGTAAATCCAAATCCAAATATCATGACCGAGATCATAATATTCATCACCTGGTGCTAGCGAGTACTCAGACAAGCATTGATGGAAGCCCGAAGATGCCAAGCATTTGGTGCTCTTGAACTTGTGACCAAGTGTCAACACTAAGCAGTACATGAAAGCCAAGTTTCAAAGGTTAATCTTTTCAAATGTGTTTCACCTATTGGGTTTTTCGCAATGTTATTTCACAGATCCTGGAGAAAGATAGGGTTATGAAAACCTTATTCCATCAAGCATCCATGACACATTTCTTATTTGATGACAACGAGAATGAGGATCTGAATCTTACTTCCGAAGTTGCCTCTTACAAGTCCTCCATTTTCAATTTCAGTTGGATATCTCAGTGTTATCTGTGATGAATAAAAAAGGCTATGGAACAGTGTGTAGCCATATTAGATGTTGCTATGTTCAATGCTATACTAAGCCAATCAGAAGAAGAGATGCCAACTGATCCCATATCAGATCCAATAAGTGATCCAAGTGTTCTTCCAATACCTGTTGGCAACTTGAGCTTTGGTGCTGGTGCACAGTTAAAAAAGGTAGTTTGAAACTGGTCTATATGGTTGATAGACCTGGTTGGTATTGATGCAAAAGATTCGCCTCGAGTAGGTGGTCACCCTCAGAAGGATAATAATGAGGATGTGGAAACAACATTTAGTTCCTTCCCTCTTCTCAATGCAACCAGTGTTATTAATTCTTCCTAAGGATATGCTTATGGACAAGTCAATTAGACAAGAGTCATGGAAACATTGAATGCTAAGATACTCTTGGAGCAGTGTTTGCAGGGCGAGGAGGATTCAACCTATAGTTCTCTATTGTCTTCTCCTTCCATTCAGTACTCTCAACCTCCAACAACATCTATTCGAGAGAAGATTGGAGATGCAAGAAGCCATATCCACCTTGGAAAAAGTGCATAAAATGTACTAAGGAAAGGGAAAACTAGTGATGACGAACTCGATGAACTAGAGTTCCCCCTCCTTTCTCTGTTAGACGAAACTATGCATGGAGTTGCATCCCAGAAAATCCAGTTGCACAGTAATGGAAAGTCTAGAGGGAATGCAAAGCAACCAATTGGCAATGCAGGACTTCAGGAAGTCAATTATCATGTCTATATTTGATGGCATAAATTCAATATTTTATCATATCTTCCAGTAATCAAATTGGTTCCAAATACAGGGAAAAAGATCCAACATTTCCAAGGAGAAAATTACAGATGGTAGAGTATTTTGGTGGCAGAGTATTTGATCCATTTCTTTAGGCAACGATGTAGCTTTTAGTTACAAGTTTTCATGAGAAGGATTAGCCATTCAAATATCATCTCCAGAGTTCGATGAGCATTTTTAGGCAGTAGTTAAATATTCCATGAAAATGTGGCAGTTCTTTATAACCAATTCTAGCATTCGAGAATATCTGGCAGCCTGTTGCATATTTATTGCTTTTTATTTTTAGTATGTAGTATCAAGTTTGTTTCCTAGAAATTAGTGATAGTTTATCTATCTATAGGATATATATTCTATCATTGGTAAAAAGACGAAGGGGGGGGAGAGGCCTGAGAGCGTTCAGGATAGATTAGAATGCAAGACTGAGACTATTTTTCATGATTGTAAAGCATTAAATTTTTCATTTTACACTCAATGCTATAGTCCTTTTGATGAGCAAACTTTCTCCTCTAATCTCTTTCTTCCTTTTCTTACTTGTAAAACATGTTATCTTTGCAATGCATTGAAATTATCTTGTTATGTTGATAAGGCAGTGAAGATTTCACTGATTTCTTTCCCATTCCAAGACTTGTTTTTAAGTACCTTATTCTATGTTTCTCAATGACATTTAGGATCAGGAATCTTCCTGTGTGGGTGAACAGATTGGGCACTTGCATACTTCTTTATTCTTATGGTTTTATTTGCTTTGTTAAATTGGATACCATTGACTAAGTGAGTGTGATCAGAACTTATTTACAATCAGGAATTGGTATTATCTTTCTTCATTTACTGCTGAAACCTCCAACCTTTTCAAAAAACCATATACATTTATTCATAAAAAACCATTGCAATAACTAAGATGTGCTAGGCTTGACCCTATAGCAGTCTAGGAGAAACTTCTAGCACTAACACAACCCTTGTTCGAAAGATCGACAATCAAAATAACAATGTTTGTTGATTTTCTCCTCTTTTTCTATTTACCATGGGAATGCCTCCATTTATAGGCTTTAATAGGCTCAATTTCCTTGGGTATATTTGGAATTAGTTGAGGATATGGCTCCAATAGTTGTGATATCTTCATTAGATGCAGCCCTAGAGTTAGATTCGAGCCAAACCAACTCGATCCATCCATATTTGTCTTTAGAAGAAAATGAGATTTCTTCCAATATTTCCTCAACCAAATTAGTGCTCCCTTAGACTGGGAAATAGAGCACTACAACGCTCCCCCTGAGATGGACAAGGAGCGCTAGCACTCCCTATGTATGAGAATGGGAGTGTTGACTTTCCAAAAAGTTACCAAGATGAACAATTCCCTAGAAAAACATTTGTTTTGACTATCAGATGATGGGGCTTCTTCTTCTAACATGTTTTAGGGGTTGTAGCAAGTGTTTTCATGGTGTCATTCGTGATGTGACACTTAGGGAAAGAGAATGCGACACTTACAAAACTTGCGACAAAAACATGATACTTACGACAATGAGAATGTGACACTGTTGAAATGAGAAATTTTGATGTGTAACACTCCCAAGCCACAATAAGAACATGGGAATCTAACGAGTATGGAGAAATCTCTCAGGCCGTTATAAGGACATGGGATCTTAATGAATATGGACTTACTTGGTTGAATGTTGATTTTTACCAGTTCAAAATCAAAACCAAGTTACTCAGTTCTATTAATGTTATATCAAGGCCATACTAATTAATAGCTCTTATTTATTTGTTCATTTCTGTAGACAACGTGATCAACAGTCCCTCTGGTGTAGATATTTTGAAACTAGCTTAAATATGTGTTTGGTTTGTTACTGTTACTTTGATTGCATTTAATTCCAATCAACAAGCTCATTAAGATGAGATTTCTTGCTAATGGTAGTTTTAAATTTATTATGGCAGAATTATTCCTCTTAGTATATTTTATATTTATAAAACAAAAAATGCATCGTATGTTACATTGAAAAAAATTGAAGATTGAATATATATTCACTATAAAGAATTATCTTGGGAACAAGGGACCAAGTCCATTAGTGAAATTTCTTTGACAAAGTCTCATGCTTAACATTGCTAGGCAGCCTGGTAACCTACTTGCTTTGGTCTTGTACGACAATTGGATTAGATACCTGACTTGCTTGACTGCCCCCTTCTTGTCTCTTTGTCCTTGTCTTTAAGCATGGGAAATAAAGTTTCCATAACCAAGTTATTTGTATTGAAAGTTTAAAGCCATTAGTCCCATAGCATCGAGGCTCATTTTCACCCTTAAAAATATGGGCACCCAAAATATTTGTGTTGTTTTCTTGTAAGGAAGTAGTCTACATTGGAGTGGAGTCCTCTCATAGTTTTTGTTGAACTTATTTGAATGTCCATTGCCAAAATTGTGCAATGAAGGGAAGCTATAGATTCTAACTGCATGGACACCAATACTCAGTTGGTAATGAATATAATAATTTAAATGGGCTAAGGTAAACCATTGTCTATTTCTGCATCAATATTCTCAGTTAATACTTCTTATGCAAATCCATTTGATGTCTAGAAAGTGAATGTAGAAGTATTTAGTGGGAAAATTAGCATCATGAACTACAAAATTCTAGAACTGTTGTAACACAACCGACCCCTAGGTGCTCTTTTAAGGGGTGGGGTATCAAAATTTTGTTTCCCTTAACTGTCTCTAGGTTCCCCTGTTCACCAAGGTCCAGGTTCTTCCAAACCCGCGGGTTCTTTCCTAGCCCCTTTGAAGGATTTGAACAACAGGTGCTAGATTTCCATGCTATGCCCCTTCCTTCATATGACCTCGGGCTGTGCCTAGGCGCCAACTCAAAGGATGCTTCAGAACTTCGGGCTTTGGGCATTTTCACTTCACCACTCGCCAATTCTTCTGAACTCTGAACTAATGAAGTTCCGGAATGACGAGAAAAGGATCGACTGTCTCTTCTCCCTCTCCAAATCAACGACCCACTGAAACTTCGGGCTTAGGTGCTTTGACGAGTTCCAAAACACCTCCCATCAAATCTTCCAGAGTTCCAAGTCTCTGGAATGCGTGATCTTACGCCCCGCATCCACAGAACATCGACGATTTTGATTTACTTCGGGACTCCGCGCTTCGGGAGTTCCAGAGGCTCCAATGCCACAAACCCCCAGAGTGAATTTCTAACAGAGTGAACCACTGTCCTCCACGTATCCCTTTGCAAATCAATGGTTCTCTCTCCTTTAAGATCAATGACCCACAGAGATTTCGGGCTCCGACACTTCGGGGAATTTTGAACAACCACTACGCGGATCTTCCAGAGTGAAAAATATCTGAAGTTCATGATCTGAAACCACGTGTCCTCAGAGAAGTGACGACTCTGATGAAATCTGACACTCCAGCCTTCGGGAGTTCTGGCTCCTCCAACTCCACTTTCTTCCGGATTGAATTTTCTCCGAAGTGGAAAATATTCTACCACGCGTCCTCCTTCATGGACGGCTGAGATGACTTCGTGATTCCGGCCTTAGGGAGTCCTCACACCTCCACTCCACAACTCTTCCGGAGTAATACTGCTCCGGAGTGCGATATCTGGAGACACATGTCCTTACGAACGTGCGACTTGTAAATGTGTTGAACCTGCACAGAATAGATCTAGCTAAACAATAATACACACATTTGCAGATAGAATAGGAGAAAGAAGAATGAGAGAAAGAATGGAAGAATTCTCATTAACTGTTTCCACACTCAAAGAGTGAATAATTTACAATAGATATAGGATACATGAGTAACTAATTAGCCATAGTGGTGGTCTAGAGTGATCTGGACACACACCAATAGTTACGGGAGTGAATTGCCACCTAGTCTAGTCTCTCGGGCAGTTACAGGAGTGAACTGCCACCTACTTGAGTTAACTAGTCAACTAGTCTTCAATTAACTGACTGAAAAGAGAGTGGTGAGGAGTTAAATCAGGGAATCAAGGCTAATGCGCCAGTTTGGTGATGATCCCAAGGCAAGGTCGAATTAGCATGGTGATGATCCCAATGTTTCATGGTGATAAAACC
>SNQJ01S0008767.1:70355-103736 GCA_010110895.2 Picea sitchensis | reverse complement strand
TTCCAACAATGGGGGTTGGACTTCATTGGAGAGATACATCCATATTCAAGTGGACAACATAGATTGATCTTAGTGGCAACTGACTACTTTACAAAATGGATTGAGGCTATTCCCACTAGGAATTCCACTCATTCTGTAATCATCAATTTCTTGAATGATCATATTTTAGCTAGATTTGGCTGCCCCAAAAGACTTAATGATAATGCAACTGCTTTTAAAGATGATGTTTTGGTGAAGTTGTGTGAAGACATGGGTATTCAACTTGTTCACTCAACTTCGTACTATCCTCAAGGCAATGTCCTTGCTGAATCATCAAACAAAATCCTAGTGAGGATTAATAAAAAATTGCTTGAAGAAAATCAAAGGAGTTGGGATTCTAAGTTAAAATTTTCCCTCCGGGCTAATACAGTGACATATAAGAAGTCCATTGGAACTTCTCCTTTCAAGTTGGTATATGGCACTGAAGCCATTTTTCCTATCCAACTTGCACTACATGTTGCAATTTGTTTTCAAGAAGAAGAACAGGAACCAAATGATTTGGTTAGAAGGATTCTTCATCTATTTGAGCTTTAGTAGGTAAGGGAACAATTACTTGAGAAGACAGAGTTACATCAAAATAAGATGAAAGATATTTTTGATAAGAAGGCGAAGGAAGATGTTTTCCAAACATGGGATCTTGTCTTGAAGTGGGATGATTACATACAGGATAAAGGCAAGCATGGGAAATTTGACACTTTGTGGATTGGACCTTTCATCATCTCTCAAGTGTTGCAGAACAATACTTTCCTCTTACAGAACCTAGAAGGTAATGAAGTATTTGGTGGCCCAGTCAATGGGCATTTCCTCAAAACCTATTTCTACTAAGGCTTTTTAAGCCTTCTTCATTGTAAATATATTACTTTTTCAGTTTTAGTATCATAATAACTCCATGCCCAATGAAACAACAATTTAACTTCTTTTATAAGTTTTGTAGGTGATAGGAAAGGCAACTGGTATTATGAGTTCTTGGAACCTCACAGGGAGGCTTCCATCCCCAATTAGAGCCAGATGTTATCCCCTAATAAAAAATCATTTTTATTTATGTCTTAGGAGATTATTTGAGTTTTTAGTCTTTTGAGTTATTCAATAAAGTATGCCCTTCATTGAGTCTAGTCATCAATTTTGAGTCATGTCACATGAGGTTGATAGATGATTAAGTGATTATCATGGTCATTGTCCTAGGTTATACTGGTCAAAAGATAAGTCATTTGTTTCCTAAAGGTGAGTCAAGGGTCATGTAAGTCAGGTTTTGTCCATAATGAGTTATCATTTTTCTTTCAAATCATGTTTTGACTTTATGTTTATCGATATTTTTCATAATTACGAGTTCATAGCACATTTGGGTACTTTTGTACTTAAAGCGATACCAACTTAGCCATTGTTGTCCGTGCAAATCATCATTTTTACATAGAGTGCGCCACCAACTCGGGGGGAAAACCCTACTTTGAATTTGGAAAATTTCCAAGGTAAAAGCTATATCAAGAAGGTGTTTTCAGATTTCTGAGATCATCATCAAAAACCTGAGGCCATTTCTACAGTTGCAACTCGCCAGCAAAAGGAAGGTTATCAAGGTTTTCTCAAGCAATCAAGGCTGTTTGTTTAGATTTTGCTTCTAATTCTCTCTGTGCATAAGTGTTTACAGCAGACGCTCTACATATTATGGCTCCAAGAAAAGATCCCTTACCCAGGAAGAGGTCAGGCTCAATGGTTAGATTCGAGCCCACTGAGACCACTCTGGTCAAGAAAAATCCTAACCACGTGGACTCATTCAAGAGCATGGGGTGTTGGAGATTCTATGATAAACTTGAAGGACATCACCTGGAGGTTTCTAGAGATTTGTGCAGAACTAGAAGAATGGAAAGACAAAGGTTGGTACCTTGGGAATCCATGTGTCAGTGGATCTGATTGCATAAGTAACCAAGATCTCTAGGACATGGGAACTATGGTTTAAAGCAAAGAAACTAGAAAAGGATGACCAGTGTCAATATATGCTTAGGCCTGAGCATAGAGGAGTTGATTTAGTGAAGGGTGTGCCAAGGAAGTGGTTGATAGAGGAATATGACAAACTTCTCTTCATCATTAAGAGATTATTCACATGTGAAGAAAGATACTACTGGGTTTTGCAATACCATTTCAAGCTTCTTCTCCAATTCACTGGTAAGAAAGAGATATACTTACCCTATTTTATTTTCATGAGCTTGCAAAGGACGATTTCATTTGTGTTGGTCTCCAGTTTTGATCATGTTTTTCCTATATTATATCGCAAAGACCTCCATTTCCATACCCAGTACTACTCCCTTTTGGCCTTGTTTTGACATAATTGACATCTCTTTACCACTCAATGGGGCTACTCAAGGTATCTTTACGTTTCAAGTTATTTTTATGTATTTTGATGCTTTAAATTAACATTGAAACTAATGTGGCTTGGGTTAGGTACTATTTCTATTTTTGAAACAGGATCTGCCAGTACCAGGTACCAGCTCGCACCCTGTGGAGATACCAACGAAGCTGCTAAAGATCCGCGCGTTACGGCCAAAGTGGGAGACTGTACGATTTATATGACAGATGGAGCCATCACTCATATGATGATTGAAGGCACAATGATAGAACTGAGTTGTTAATACTTCATGATTCACACTTCGTGACACTACGTGTCACGAAGATGTGAAGACCGTTTTTTAAACTGATTGCGAGTTATTTCCGGATCTGGGATCTGTTTGAATTAATGTATCTTTGCTTTAAACTGTTATGGAGGAGGATCTATAAAAACAGAAGATCACTCCTAAGGAACGTTAGGTTATGTTATGTTATGATACACATTTCTGAATACAATTTGTTGTTGCATTATGTTACTTTACTGTCATACGATTTGAGTATTTTCTTCTGAGTAAATGGAGCGTGAAGTTTACACAGTGTTTGCGTAGAATGATTGAGTAGTTCTGGTTGTTCCTTTCAGCGTTTGTACCTTTTGGTTGGGCCCGCCAAATAGGTTCAAGTCGCTGCTTTTTCTTGCATTAGATTTAGCTTACTTCAGTATTTCAGTATTTGCATGCATGTTAGTCTAGAGTTTGGGAATTAACTTGTTTAGGTTCTTGCTTGATTATTCTTTAATTGTATCGTTTCCAGCATATTTATATCTTTTACATTGATGAGTATCGAAGCATGGTTGACTCCTGTAGGATTTAAAGCGTGAATTAGAACAGCTCTGTTTCCAGTGTCCAATTTGAACGTAGATTAAAGTGAATGCGAGCTTGGATTTACTTTGATTTGGTTAGGATAGTTAGGTTACTCTTCTTTGTTAGGATAGTTAGATTACTTTGCTCTGTTAAGTTAGTTAGGTTGCAATTGAATTAGAGGAAGCTTCCGGTACCAGTAGGGTAAGTAGGATATTTCTTTATTTTTCCTGTAGACAGATTTATATTTGTTCTCAATGTTTAGACTAAAAGAGTTTTAGGAAATAGTCTTTCTGTTATAGATAGAAATAGTGTCGATAGATGATTAAAGATAGTGGTAAATAGTCTTGTGAAATTACAGTAGAGCAGAAATAGAAGTACCTGCACTTAAGCATAGAACTGTTTCTCTTTTGATGAATTAAACAGGAAATGATAAGTTTCAAGATAGTCATTAAGATTCAGTTTCTCAGAGTGAGTTTGTGTTTTCTTTTAAGAATAGCCTTTAAATAGGAATTAGCTTACCCGCACATACAGTGTAGCAACTCTAAGTTTACTTACCCTGGTTTGACAATTTAGTGTTTCAGGTCATTTGAATCTTCAATTTAGTAGCCTGACAATTTGCACAAAGAAAACCTGATAAGATTCAAAAGTCCATTTTCCACCATGACTTAATAAAACTCATAGTCCTTGAACAGTTGAAAAAGGAGGGGAAGGATTGGCCCACTTTCTTGTTTGTATCAAATTATCAAATTGATTTGCCTCCATCTCCTTCAAAACTCAAAACCCCTAAGAACAAGACCACAACACCTCATATTGCTTCCTTTGTCCCATCATTTGAAATACCACATTCTTCTGCCCCCTTTGCTCCCTCATTTGAAGTAGCACAAGATTCTTCTCCTACACTTGAAGTAGCACAACCTTCTGCTTCCATTGTTCCCTATGCATCTAAAACACCACAAACCCCTCAAGACCCTATTCCTAAAAGACCCTTACCTGTCCAAGTCTACAAAAGAGATAAGAGGAAAGGAAAGGCCAAAGAAATAGTTTTTTAAGATCAAACAGAGCCTCATGTGGATCTCCCTCCTATGGAGCTCCCTACTATGGAAATTAAAGATAATCCTCCAACTATACAAGCTAGAGTTGATACACTAGCCCTGAGAAGGTCATCTAGGAGAAAGCTTGTTTTAGCAGAGGATTCTCTTCCAAGCACTGACTTTGTAAAAACTAGAGCTAGGTTATCAAGATTTAAAGTCTCCCCTCTTGAAAAGAAAGCATTGGAAGCCATAGTTCAGTTGAGTGAATCTCCACCAGAATCAGCCCCAGAGACAGAGCAAGGACCTAGAGAGAATTGGGCTAAATTGTTCAAAGATGTAGACAAACAACTCAAATAAGTTCATGAGAAGAATGAGAGGTTACATCAGGAGAATGTCACACTTGGTAGACAACTGTCAAGCCATATAGATGAACTTGCAGGGGAGTGTAACCTGCTGAAGAGGAACATTAGGAAAAATATGATTCAAAGGAAGCAATTGGTTAATACTTATAAACATAACCTCAGCCTAAGAGCAAAAAACATAAAGCTAGCTGGAGATTTGTATTTGGTCAAGAACATGCTTAGCAAGACGAATTTGGCTATCTTCTTGAAAGAAACCTCTTCTTCTGGTTCTCCCAAGCATGGTGATTGATTAATAGATTGTTTCAAGTTTTTGTATGGTTGATGACCTATGATGAACTAGCATGTATTGAAGCCTAATGGAAGTATGGAAATTATCTAAAAGAAACTTGTATGGGTATGGTTATTGAGATGACGTCTGAGTAGTCTCAATAGGGATAACAAATGGAAGTGATATGTGTTTTATTGAAAAAAGTTTTCAAGTTTCAAAGGGATGTTTCAATCAATTTTGAAGATTTTTGACAAAAACTGGCATCTACAGGAGTTTTTAGTGCAGATTGCGTTTTCTCCATACAGTGCACTACCAACTCATTAACCTTCTGTGTGTAATAGGTTTGGTCAAAGTTGACCTGATTTTCAGCATTCAATGGATGAATCATTACTCCAGGTGTCAGCTAGACGTAGTGAAGGATTTCTACAACCATGAGGTAGCTCAGGAGGAGCTAAATTTTTGGAATTTGGATGGGATAGCTATTCCTTAGAAATAGGATCTCATCCTATCATTGTGCATAAGTTTAGATTTGATTTGATAGGTGTCTTTCAGATCCAACTTTTGAGGATCTTAGTCAAGTTTGTAAAACTTATTTAAGCCCACTGAGGCATCTTTGTAAAGGGTTCGAGATTGAAGACTCTATTGTACTCTTTTGTTGTAAAAACCTTGATATATATTCTGGAATGATAAGTCTCTTTCATTGATATTGCTTAGATCCCTATCTCTCTTTCTTATTTTGTATTTGTGATTTTAATCTTATGTTCATTTCTTTGATTATTTAATGATTGATGATTTCCATATTATCTTTGCATTAGTAAACAAAGGATCACAAGCCTTCTACTGGTTATATTCGACCTTTTACATGTGTTGTCAATATATGTAATGTTGTTGGTATAGTTAGCATTCTCCATCCATCTGAATTATATAAACCATCTGATCAATATCTCTTGAAGGCCTTATTCTCTCTAGATATGGTCAAATTGTCTTGAGTGAAGGAATGAGTGTGTGATTTGTTCATATTTGATCCAATTTTCAAATACATCATTAAGAATTCTGACTAAGTTACTAGGCTCTTTTGATCTGCAAACTAAAGAGACTCCTAGAGAGATAACACCTTGAAGGGTGTATCACTTGTGAAATGGTTGCTTGTTGAAGATGCCTCTGTTGCCGCCATCAGTAGTCTTCGAAGGATTTGAGTGAAGTTGTCCATCATGTCATTCCTTTGTCGCATGAGGGATTCCTCGAGCAATGTCTTGAAAGGATATCATGATCTGTCATCTCTCTTTTCTTCCTCCATGGGAGGTTGCTTGGGCTAGCGAGAGTAGTTGTCCTCAAGCGAAACTAGCTCAAGACCCAAATATCTATACCCTGACCTCGTCGGGGACCTTCTTTGAGAAATGACAAGGAGCTAAGGGATCTGATACCACTAATCCATATTATTTTGAGAACAACATAAAGGAAAAAATATAATCGAGATATAACAATGAAATACAAAAAAATATAAAAGAGAACACAAAAATACAGTGAAACCCAACTTCTATTATTGAATAAGATAGAAAAACATTGTAGAACACAAACTGGAAAAATAGGGTGTCTTATCTCTAAAAAGAAAGAGATGTTGGCTACGCTTCATTCACAATAAGATTTACATCACACTCCATTGCATGCTTAAAGGGCCTCCTTCACCTCAATTATGTATGAGAGAGTGAGAGGAGAACAATTCCCATGATGCATGTGGGATAAATTAGACTAAGTTTATAAAATTCCATAGGCATGTAAAATAGTAGGACTTCCTAGGCGATCACCCATCCCTGTACTACTCTAGCCCAAGCGTGCTTAAATGCGGAGTTCTAATGGGATCTAGTGCATTAACGCTAAGTTGTAGGCATGTACATAATACCATTACATCATGTATGCAATTAACAAATAATGATGACATTACATTCCATTCCCGATCAAAAGGGTGAATGTTATGGTTTATCAAAACCACAGGCTCAAATGGTGATTCAGTGGAAAAGGTGGATGGCCGCCAAGATCCATCTAGATCAACAACGGCCCATGTTTTTCCCTGGTATGTTCTTTTTGGATGATGTATTTTGACAAAACTTTCGCTATCAAGCTTATATTTAAACGAGTTTTGCGGTGGCTACTTATATTGTATTTTTTTGTTTTATGTGATGTTTTTATTTATATGCAGTGCAATATACCAATCTAACATATAATTTTCTAACGAATCCGTAGTCGTATTGAGTTCTCTTGATATATGTCTATATTCTAGAAATTCAAAATATCTTTCGAGACAATGAACCCTTAGATGGAGACATATAAAAATTGGATTACAAACAACGTATTCACGGTTTAGTTGACGGACCGCCAGTTGAGAATCAAGGTTGATAATCAATTGAGATATACCTAGAGAAGAGGCTTCGGTTAAAAGTTCGATGACAACATGATATTTTGCAACATTATTGGTCGTAGATCCGAGGAAAATTCCTTCTGAACTCACTAACTCACGAGAGTGGTAAATGATCCAAGATACAAAAGTGATATTATGGGTATGTTGACTAGAGTCATTCGAAAACCCGAAATATATGGGAAAGGATGATGACATCTGCACATCCAATTATAAAGAAAAGTATAAGAAGATTTTAAAGAGCAAGGAAAAATTCATGTACGCAAAAGTAAAGACACACCATATCAAAATCATATAGTACAATAATGTACAAAGCACACATGCGAGATATTCTATGCATAATACTTCTTTAGGTAAATCCCATTTTGGGGCTCACCGAGAGATAACCCTCCATAATCCACTAACTCCTAGGCACCTCTCTATAACACACATTTTACGATGTATGGCTCATGCCACATGGGTTATAACTTTCCTGCCCCAAGTTTGTCATGATCTTGATCATAGACCAGGGCCGGATCTCCTTCTGCGAAGCTCAAGGTTGGATATAAAAATCGCTCTTCTTCAACAGAAGTATTGGGTAAGAGTTCTACAGTGAGATTCAAAGAGAGAATATTACATTCGATTGGTAATACTACTTCTATTCTGTATACCAACTAGAAGGGTGTAAATCCACTGGTAGTTTTCATTGAATTTCAATAAGCCCAGAGTGTAGAGAAGAATTGCAAATGGCAAGAGTTTTGTTCACTCTCACCATGCGTTGAAGCATGGTTTTCAGAACTTTGTTGATGGATTCAACTTATCCATTTTCCTGAGGATAGTAAGGGGATGAATTTTCATGGAGAAAACCTAACTTGGTGCTCAACTCACCCATCATCTGGTTCTGAAAATGAGATCCATGATTAGTTACAATAGCTTTTGGGACACTGGATCGAGTGATGATGTGATTGAACACAAAAAGTGTTGCAGTTTGGTCATCGTTAAGGAATGTAGGCATAGCCTCAACCCATTTAGTAAAATAATCGACAACAATGATAATATAATCATGCCCCCCAATTGAGGTAGGCTTACATTGCATGAAATCGATACCCCATTTTTCAAAGGGGCCGATGAAGACAATGGGATGAAGTGGAGCTGGATGGGTACGTGCTTTCTTCTGAAAGATCTGATAGGATGGGCATTTTTTAATGACCTTAATGCAATATTTGAATATGGAAGGCCAAAAATAACTAACACGTAATTTTTTTTGGGCTGTGGCCATCCCATAAATATAACCTCCACAAGCTCGAAGGTGACAATCATTTAAAACTTGTTTAGCCTCTGCATGGGTTAAGAAACATTGTAAAACAATATCAATGCCATGGTGGTAAAAAGTGTCGCCAAGGATAAGGTAGTGCTTTGAATGGTGTCTAATGCAACGTCGTTCATCATGTGAAATGTCGGGCTACAAGCGTTGGGTCTAGAGATAGAGAAGAATGTATTCAGACCATGGATCAAACGTACTAATGAGGAACAATGATTCATCAGGAAGGGAATCGTTGGGATTAATATTCTAATTAGTATGGGGAATATCACAAATTAATTCCGCAAAAAACAACGATTTCTTAGCTTTGGATTTAACAAAATCGAGATCGAATTCTTGGAGAATGACGATCCATTTCAAATATTTTCCCCCAAGTACTTGACGAGTCAAGATGTGGTACACGGGGTTCGAATCTACAATGACCGTGGTAGTGCATAAAACAATATAGTGGCAAAATATTTGGACAACAATAACTGCTGCCAAAGCCAACTTTTCGACATGTGAATATCGGAGTTCGAGACTTGATAGAGTCTTAAATAGTAGATCACATGTTTGGTACTTTCATCATCCTCTTGTACTAACACCATAACAATAGTGGAAGTAGAGACAACGAAATAAAGGATGTAATCTTTCACATAGTTGGGTAGATACAAAAGTGGTGTGTTTGTTAAAGCATGCTTGAGATCATCAAATGAGCATTGAGCAGTTGCATCTGAGATGAAAGGGGCATCTTTCTGCAACAATCTCATGAATCCTTTAGTAATATCGACATAATTGCATATAAAACAACGGAGAAAGTTTGTCTTCCCTTGCAAAATTTGTAGTTGGGTAAGGTTGTTGGGAGGGGGTAAAGTGAGAATGGCTTTGACTTTTAAGGGATCCACCCTAATCCCATCTTTGGATACTATGAAGTCGAGAAGTCTTCCTGATTCAACAATGAAAATGCATTTATGGGGGTTTAAACATATGTTGTAAAACCTACATCTAACAAAGATGGCCCTTAGATGACCAATGTGATCTCGTCGATGAGTCGAGTGAGCTGGCAAGTCATCAAGATAAGGTTCAACGATATGTTTGATGTTGTGGAACCCAAATGACATAACCCATTGAAAAGTGGCTCCAACATTTTTAAGGCCAAAAGGTAATTTACGATAGGTGAAAGTCCTGCATGGGAAGATGAAGGTTGTTTTGTGTTGATCAACTGGTAAAATGTTGATTTGGTTATATCTAGAAAATCCATCCATAAAAGAGAAAATGATACTTTCGACGCAATTATTGATAATTTCGTTAATAAAGGGTGTAGGGTAATTGTCCTTTGGACAAGCCTTATTAAGATCCTGATAATCGACACAAACATGAATTGTCCCTTGTTTCTTGGCAACAAGAACGATATTTGAAACCCATTCGGTCAGAGGGACGAGATAAATAAAACCATATTTTAATAATTTTTCTACTTCTGCCTTGATTGCCGCGGTTTTTTTGGGAATCGGGCGAAGTTTCTGTCTCACAAGTTTGAATCTTGGGTAAGTTTTGATTTCATGCACAATGATCGAAGGATCGATCCCTAACATTTCTTCGTAGCTCCAGGTGAAGATGTCGCAAAATTATTTAAACAAGGCAATATAAGTCTCAACCTCTTCAGTTGAACAATTGACACCTAGTTGTATGTTTTCCACAATACCTTCTTTTTATGGATATGTTGATAGTAATCGTGTGAGACATATTTCCCAAATTCCCCTAAAATATGGAATCTTGAGTGAGAATAAGAGATTGGGGAGAGTCGACGATATCAGTGGGAAATATAGAGGAAATATCTTTCTCAATCTCATCCAACTTAGGAAGAAAGGATGAACGATGGTGGTTTTCATCTTATGGTGCCTCCTCAATACTAAGCATTTCCATAATAGATTCATATGATGGAAAAATATCTAGGATGTAATCAAAAGTGGAGGATAGGGAATCTAACTAGGATGGTAACGAATATGAAGTAGATGCCAATAGATGTTGGTCTTCGAGTTAAGGAGAGGTAGACTGAATGGCATTGTATTCAACCTCTCCAGGACTAAGTGGCATAGTTTTACCTAGTGTATCGAACTCCAAGGGACTAGGTATGATCCATGGATTAGATGATTTTAAGGATTGATGTACCATAGTTGAAATCATATTAACCGTTGCGATGTGTTGCATAGTTGGGGGAAGAGGTGTAGGGAAGGTACCCATGAGCAAGGAATATTTCAGTAGACCTACCCCAAAACTTCCATAAGTAATTTTTGAGTCTCCTAGAAATGGAATATTGTTGGTTGTTTGAGTGTGAGCATCAAGGTTGCAGTAATCTAACTGATCGATGGTCAAAATTTTACCTTGATGAGGGAATTAGACACATCAAAAAACTGATAAAGCAACGACAGTCATATCATAGAACCAACTTCTCCCTAGCAACAAGTTATAATCAAGGGGAGCATAGACTACTTCAACATCTACAAAAACAGTTTTGCCTCCTAGTTGAATGGCTAAGGATTGTAATAATCCATGAGGTCGGAAACCTCTTCCATCAAATGCTCTTAACATGGTGGCATATTGATTAAGACTAGGTTATTTAAGGCCTTTCCAGCAAGCTAAGGACATGACACATGTGGATTCCCCCTCATCCAAGATCGTGCGATGAATGTGTTGATTATAGACAATGACATCGATTTGGAAAGCAAGTTGGTGAGAGAGTCATGACTTAAAATTATCCAGATTGAACGTGATATTATTTAATGACTCAGGATCTATAGTTCTGATGGCTGCTAAGAGAGTTATATGTTGGCTAGGGTAGTGTTGTAGAACTTCGAGAGCTGACATAGCGCAAGGTGCTTGGGCCAAATCTTCAACAATGTTGTAGTTTTGAGTAGAAAGAGAAATAGGATTAAAGGTCGAATTTCAGATTGTGCTCTTGGGTGGGTGTAAGATAGAGTCAAAACTTGGTTTCTCAATATTTAGCGGTCTAGGTGAAGGAGTAACTGAAGTGGACGATGGATCCGGTGCAACCCCAGTAGTTACATTTTCCTTACCGGGTTTACTTGGTGGTGTGTCATACGTCATAGTGCGAGTGGTCAAATCTTCCCCATTAAACATATAAATATGTGCACTCGATGAAGCTTCCTTGTTAGGAGGATGATTTGGGTTACTTCCTGTTGGATGTGCAGGATTTTGTGCAGCTGATGACTGTTGTTGTGGAAAAGGATGTGTCAATACAACGAGTTGAGAATTTCCTTTAAAAATGTAGCAACTTCGTCCCAATGGGGCCAATCTTGTGTGTAGTGATATTCAACAAAAATGAGACATGGAAATTTTGGTTTGCACTGTGGTTTCTTTTCATTAGAAGGTGGTTATGCTCGTGTTTATGGATTTTTGGTTTGATTATTATTTTTCTTGGGTTTATTCTTAGTTTTCTTCCCCCCCCCTGATTGTTGTGGAGAAGCAGATTGGACTTCATTCACTTCAGATACTTGAGTTAGGGTGGAGTTTGATGAGACTGGATTCGACTCGGTAGCTGGGGCAGTGATTGAGTGATTGTTTTTTGCGGTCGAATGTGAATAAGAATGGGTTTTGACAGAACCGATAAGTCCATCTGCATGAGCGGTGGAGGATAGTTTTGATGGATCCGTTGATGTACAAGGAGCGTTTGGAATCAATTCACACCAAGTACCAGATTGGGAAAAAACCAAATCCAGATATAGGGCACAAGCAATGGCTTCCTCTTCTGTGACTACACCACCCATGGCTACATCTTGATCAATAGGAGGTAATAGAGATTTGGAGAACCATTCGACCAACAATTGGTTTGGAATGGTTGCTTTGATCAACTGCCATCATTGTCTCCATTCATGGATACGATTAGAAATATGTATGGAGTTAGTTTGACGAAGGGAGGTCAAACGTTTCGTGCATGTTTCATAGCGGATAGGTAATTGGAAGTGGGTGAGAAAATCCATAGTAAGTGAATTAAAATCTTGAAAAGTTCTTCATTGTAACTCAATGTACCATTTATCCACTAAACCTATGAGTGTACGCTGGAAAAGATGTAAACATATAGAATCATCCATCAATGAATTTGATGAACACCACATATGAAAATTCATAACGTGATTATTAGGTTCTTCACCAGGTTTGCCGTCAAATTTTAGAATCTCTTAAGGTAATTCGACAGAAATGACTGGCCAAAAAGGGGAGTGTAATATGGGATCATTGGTTAATCTCGAAATATCCGGTAGATCTAAAGTGGATAAGAACGATAATTTTTTATTGGCTTGATGATGATACTGGCGTGGCATAGGAACACCAGTAGGACTGTAAACTGGTTGTGGTGGATAGTTGTATCCAACAGGTCCTCCCATATGCTACTGATTTTGACCAGCAAAAGTAGGATTCATTTGTTGAGGGATTTGCATAAAAGGATAAGGGAAACCTAATTGGACCTGGGGAGGATAACCAATGTAACCCAAGGGAGGATAGTTATCTTGACTATTTTGAGGCGGATAACTAGTTTTCCCTTGAGGAGGGTAACTAGGTTCACCTTGAGGAGTGTAAGGAATTTTCCCTTGGAGAGGAAAATATGGTTGGCCTTGAGGACCCCAAGTGGGATTCAGGACCCCTGGGAAGGGTTGTCCAGAATGTAATCCAAAAGGACTGGGATTTAAGATTTGTCCTTGTGGGTTGGGGTTTGATGATCCTCCCTGATGTGGCTGATGACAAATTCCTCCCTAGGGTGGTCCCCAGGATTGTTGCAGGTTTCCAGTAAATGAAGGTTGGAATTGTCCCTTTACCATTGGTTGGATAGAAACTGGGATTTTACCGGTAAAAGGGACTTTCCCCCTAGTCGAAATTTGTGTGATGAAGGATGATTCCCCCCCGGTAGGGATTTTTCCACTGAACGGGGGTTGCCCCCCAATAGGTATTTCTCCCATAGTTGAGTTTTGGTGTATGGCAGGGTTTTTCATCCTTTGATGTGAAGGTGTCCCAACGAGGTTTTGTGGGGTATATGAGGTTGTTGCTTGAAGAGGGATGGTAGGCGTAACCACCAGGGTACTTTGCAAATGACTAGGTAACACGATTCTTGATTCACTTTTAACTTGTCCTAGAGTGGTAGTGGTATTGATCGTTTGTTTGACAGGATGGTCAATAGGATGACCTGACGGTCCTGCATCTGCACCGAGGGTGGTAGATGTATGTGGAGGGTCAAAGAGTGGTCGACCAAAATTAATTTTTTCATAAATATCCTTATCTGATGGAGTTCTCCATATAGGACAAACAAGAGTTTTTTGTGGATCTATCATCTCAATAGAGAGGACAGGGTTAGTGTATTCTTCATTGGAATTTGGTTGTCGTGGTTCCATGTCTAGTTGATCGTATGGTCGTGACGATAGGCTAGGGTGATATTCTACTACAATGTTACACGAGGAGTCCACTCAAATAAGGAGTGGATCATAAGGAATTTCCAAATTCGGGTTTGCAGGAAGGGTGGAACCTTCCTGAACTACAACTAAATATCTCTCAATATTTTCTATCAAAGGAGTGGCGACACTCCCAACGTCGGGATAGTTTTCGACCTCTTCATGGTAAGTGTCTTCATGTGAGTTAGGAGGTATGGGTTCATAGCCTTCTGGAGGAAACCATTTCATCCTACATGATCTACGAAGACCTTTATCAATCACAGTACCAATTTTAAGGACAACTAAAGTAAACAAACAACATTCGCTAAGAAATCAAGAAAACCAAAAAGCAAAACAATGTATTCTCTCAATGAACATACTAGTTGGTGATGAAATCCAACATCATGTGATAAAATTGAGAAGGGTCTAGGATATGAGCAGGTGGGCCAGTCACGTTGGTGGTCTGCTTAACAGACTTACACCTTGGTGCAAGTTCCCTCACAGTTTTACCCATAGGTTACCCTCCAAGGAGCCCGAGTGAGTTTGACCAATGTCTGTTCCAGGTACAACAAAGACTTCCCTTCACCATCACCTCATGTAAGGAACCCAAAGATTATGGCCACTAAGGGAACCAAATCGCAGTTAGCCTTTGGGCGGGTACAATTGACAGTTGAGTCTGAATGTATGGGCATGATATCAAGTTCGAAATTCTTCAAGAGAACTGAGGACAAGTGGACTCGTAAACTCCAAAGGACCTCGAACAGATTCAAAATTCATGAAACTCCAAGACCAAATGAAAACAATTAATCCTAAAGAATAACTCCCAATATATGATCATACCACTATGATTGGTTAAGCCTCAGAGGGATAATATCTGTTGTTCTCCCATATGGAACCTCGTGTTTAACCTCTGTGTGAGAGGGGGATCCCAACTATACTTATACAAAGGTTGGATTTTCTCTCTCTATCAAAAGATTCTGAGTTTTTCTTGAATTATTTGGAGAGTTACTCTCACAGCCTATTCCAAAGCTCTAGTCCTAGTGTATTGTTGGTGAAAAGATCCAAAAAATAAAAGTTTCTAGTTCAGTTTTAATTAGCATTTATTTTTTAGGCAGTTTGTTACACCAAGGTGAATGACAGTGAAACTAATGATGTTTGAGACTTGACTTCATAAAAAGGTAAAAATAATGATATGAAAATGTTCTTTTCAATGAAATTCTAGCTACGAGAAGGATACGAGTTTCCTTTTTTGCATCACTAACAAACACTCAAGAATGCGAAAATTTATGCTATTTTGTTCTCAAACAAAAATTCAAACAATTGCCAAAATATAAAGAATACCTTTTTAATATCCAAAACCAATGCGTAAAAATATTTCTTTGTTTGATTGTGAATGCAAACTAAGATGTTTGTCTAATGCTTCATTCTTTCACTAATAATGAAAAGGTTCACTGCTGTGATTTGAAAAAGTAAGAAGAAAGAAACACACAAACAAAGACACTCTCAGCAGTAAACAAGAGACTGAAAGAAAAACAACTACCAAACTATTCACTCAAAGAAAAACACTAAGAAACCAAAAGTCATGCTTTATAGTCTTCAGGAATTGAGTAAGTGATCAAGGATAAATAAAACAATATATCTATGATCAATGATATTCCCTATGAAAACCTCCAATCAATCAAATAATTGAGAAGAGCGGCAAAAATAAGCCAATTTTGAGAGAGAACGGTCAATTTTGCAATAAGTAAACACAAACTCAATAAGGAATAAAAAGAATGAAAGGTAGAGTGTTGGAGTAAAAAAGAGGACAAGATCAAACAAAATAATATTTGAGTTAGAGAAGTAGATCCAAAGACTATACCCAACAAGAAAGAAAGCCTAAAATTTCCCAAAAGAAAGGAAAATCGACGCTCTGGTAACCAAAGCACCAGAGTGTTGCAACGATCCCTAGTAGACTCTAGGGGAGTGCTGATTAAGAAACAATGCTCTGACTTGAACTACAGAGGGGAGCTAGTTCTAAGGAAAGTTTGAGAAAAAAATCAAAAAGATCAGTAACTCAAGAAAATTCAGTAAGAGGCTTTGTGAGGTAACTTAGCAAAGACAAAACAGATGTAAAGAAAGATTAAATCACTAGATAGGATCTAAGGATAGGAAAAGGTCACAGAAGAAACAAGGAAAGAAAAAAATGAAAATTCATTCCCCAACAGAGTCGCCAATTTCTGTTACAGAAATATTCCCCTGCGGACAAGTGAACTTTCCCTTGGATTATTGACCGTTATACCAAGATAGAAACAATCATTTCGACACTACCATTCCCATAAATTCATTTTTCTTATCGAAAAAGAGAGAAGAAAGTAAAGTAGGATGTACTATGTTTACGATGTTTTTCCTAGCTGCTCCTATCAGCAAGCTTGATCCAATTCCTGGCGCAAATCAATACCTGCAATGAACAACATAAAACAATTGACTTCCTTCTACTCTAATGGATTATGCAAAGCAAATTCATCTATGTAAATCAAATTAAACATAGACAAGAACATGAAACCATATACTTGAAGGAAATAGGCCAAGTATATTAGATGAGAACTTCAAGGAGAAACTTACAATATTCAGATGATGTTGCAACGTTCTCTCCAAGTCCTCCTCGTCCAACCTGTTAGTATCCATATACTGAATTTTCAATTTTGTCCTTGTTGTAGGAATGAGGTTATTCCCGTAGCACCGAGAAGTGTTGTTCCTGAGCACCGGTATTACATATGCCAGAAATAATGTTGAGCTTTTAACTTACCTCGTTGGAAAGAGGTATAGGAAGGGTGGAAGTCCTTGTTCCATACACCTTTACAGTGTTATAATGCCTTATCCACTTCATCGAGATAAGTTGGTCTTTTAAAATGTGTTTAAAGCTGATATTAAGTAAGGATCATTGCCTGTGGATTAAAAGGCAGTTTTCTGGCAAAATAAAATGGTATTGTAACGCCAATTTTGGTTTATATGGTCAAGTTTTATGCTCTCAGTTTTCTTTTACATTCTTAATGATTATTTTAGCAAAACATTATTGGCTGGGAGCCAATCTCCAGCCCCTGCCATCAAACAAAACAAGGTTTATCCACAAGTCAACACATAAGCCAAACAAGCCAAGCACTAAGACCTCACTCTACATGCCTTATTGACATGATTTGAAAACATCGATAGATATAAAGGCTGATAGTTCTGAGATCCTAATGCATTTGGGATTATGTTTTTGAGCAAATATTAAGAATATAATAAAACAGGGACAAGTGTATCATGCCGAGATTTCAAGTGAAAGAAAAGGTGCATATGTCGATTTAGAGCATCTAGTTTCTTGCAGAGTTTGCAGGTGTTTATGGAATTCGTTGCCTTACAACTGTTGTCATCGACAAGCTGCCTGTTTGAAGTCTCGACGCCATGTTCAGGATGTTTGATTGCATGCAGAGATTCGAGCATTACTACCAGGGAATGTATACCATGAATCATCAATTTGATCTGCAACTTCTTATTCACGATTTCGTTAATAGAAGACGAATCAAAGCCCTCCATTTGTGGGATTTCAAGCCTCCAAAACCTTGGGTAGACATAGAATAAATTAGACTGACTGCAGTGTTCATTGACAGTGGACGCTTTGAAGATTAAGAGTGGGAGGCGTTCTGGTCTTTGTTAAGAATCATTGGTAAATCCAAATCCAAATATCATGACCGAGATCATAATATTCATCACCCAGTGCTAGCGAGTACTCAGACAAGTGTTGATGGAAGCCTAAAGATGCCAAGCATCTGGTGCTCTTGAACCCGTGACCAAGTGTCAACACTAAGTAGTACATGAAAGCCAAGTATCGGAGGTTAATCTTTTCAAATGCATTTCACCTATTGGGTTTTTCGCAATGTTATTTCACAGATCCTGGAGAAAGATAGGGTTATGAAAAACTTATTCCATCAAGCATCCATGACACATTGCTTATTTGATGACAACGAGAATGAGGATCTGAATCTTACTTCTGAAGTTGCCTCTTAAAATTCCTCCATTTGCAATTTCAGTTGGATACTCAGTGCTATCTGTGATGAATAAAAAATGTTATGGAACAATGTGTAGCCAGATTAGATGTTTCTATGTTCAATGCTATACTACGCCAATCAGAAGAAGAGATTCCAACTGATCACATATCATATCCAATAAGTGATCCAAGTGTTATTCCAATACCTGCTGGCAACTTGAGCTTTGGTGCTGGTGCACAGTTAAAAAAGGTAGTTTGAAACTGGTCTAGATGGTTGACAGACATGGTTGGTATTGATGCAGAAGATTCACCTCAAGTAGGTGGTGACCCTCAGAAGGATAATAATGAGGATGTGGAAACAACATTCAGTTCCTTCCCTCTTCTCAATGCAACCAGTGATTTATTGATGCTTCCTAAGGATATGCTTATGGACAAGTCAATTAGAAAAGAGTCATGGAAACATTGAATGCTGAGATACCCTTGGAGCAGTGTTTGCAGGGCGAGGAAGATTCAACCTACAGTTCTCTATTGTTTTCTCCTTCCATTCAGTACTCTCCACCTCCAGCAAAATCTATTAGAGAGAAGATTGAAGATGTAAGCAACCATATCCACCTTGGAAGAAGTGCATAAAATGTACTGAGGAAAGGGCACACTAGTGACAATGAAATCGATGAAATAGAGTTCCCCATCCTTTCTCTGTTAGATGAAACTATGCATGGAGTTTCATCCCAGAAAATCCAGTTGCACAGTAATGGAAAGTCTAGAGGGCATACAAAGTAGCCAACTGGCAATGCAAGACTTCAGGAAATCAATTAGCATGTCTAGATTTGATGGCATAAATTCAATATTTTATCATATCTTCCAGTAATCAAATTGGTTCCAAATACAGGGCAAAAGATCCAACATTTCAAAGGAGAAAATTACAGATCGCAGAGTATTTTGGTGGCAAAGTATCTGAACAATTTCTTTAGGCAGCGATGTAGTTTTTAGTTACAAGTTTTCATGAGAAGGATTAGCAAGTCAAATATCATCTCTAGGGTTTGATGAGCATTTTTAGGCAGTAGTTAAATATTCCATGAAAATGTGGTAGTTCTTTATAACCAATTCCAAAATTTGAGAATATCTATCAGCCTATTGCATATTTATTGCTTTTTATTTTTAGTATGTAGTATCAAGTTTGTTTCCTAGAAATTAGTGGTAGTTTATCTATCTATAGGATATATATTCTATCATTGGTAAAAAGACGAAGGGGGGGGGGAGAGGCCTGAAAGAGTTCAAGATAGATTAGAATGCAGGACTGAGACTATTTTTCATGATTGTAAAGCAGGAAATTTTTCATTTTACACTCAATGCTACAACCCTTTTGATGAATAGACTTTCTCCTCCAATCTCTTTCTTCATTTTCTTACTTGTAAAACATGTTATCTTTTCAATGCATTGAAATTATCTTTTTATGTTGATAAGGCAGTGAAGATTTCACTGATTTCTTTCCCATTCCAAGACTTATTTTTAAGTACCTTATTCTTTGTTTCTGAACGACATTTAGGATCAGGAATCTTCTTGTGTGGGTGAACAGATTGGGCACTTGCATACTTCTTTATTCTTATGGTTTTATCTGCTTTGTTAAATTGGAAACCATTGACTAAGTGAGTGTTATCGGAACTTATTTACAATCAAGAATTGGTATTATCTTTCTTCATTTACTATTGAAACCTCCAACCTTTTCAAAAAACCATATACATTTATTCATAAAAAACCATTGCAATAACTAAGATGTGCTAGGATTGACCCTATAGCAGTCTAGGAGCAACTTCTAGCACTAACATATTTTGGTGTCGTTGTCGGGGATGAAGAAACAAAGATATCTTCCCTGGGAGAACGACAACGATCAGATCCACTTCTTGATGGTGAACAGGAAGAGGGCAGATACATGACTGCACATCTTTCACCATGGCGACTCCATTGTTCTGAGATTCATAGGCGACTCCACTGGTTTAATATCCAGGATGGCCATGGAAACTATTTTGGCTCATATGTATGAATTTTGTGATTTTGCCAACATAGTTGGTTTTCCACATCCAGTGCCTACAATAGCTGAATGGGATGACTATCTTCCCAGATTTAGAGGAAGCAAGCATGATCACCCTGGTGAGCACTTATTAAATTTTCATAAATGTATGCTGGAGCATGGTTTTGTTCATGAGGATGTCTTAATTAAGATTTTCAAACTTTCCTTAGAAGGATATGCTCGTGAATGGTGTCAATCCCTTCCCACTGCTAGTATCCATTCCTTGAAGGATTTTCACATGGTTTTTAATTCACATTTTGAGAAGATTTACCCAGCTGAAATCCTTTTTGAAGAATGTTGTGAAAAGTTCAACCTTTATATTCAACAGGAAGTAGAGTATTCTTCATGTGATAAGTTAAGTGAAGAAATTGATGAAAAAGAAAGTAAGGATGAAATTTGGTCTTCTAATGAAAATATGAGCAAAACTTTTTCTCTTTTTATTTCCCAAGAAGAAAGTCTTCCAGATATGATTCATGACTGTACTAATGATTGCATGGTAGATGCATTATACCCTGTATCTTATGCATCCGATGTCTCCAATTTGAAAGAGGAACCAATTGTAGAAGAGGATCTTTCTCCTTCTCTTCAAGAATTTCCCCATGATATATTCTCACCTAAGAGTGAAGAGAAAGATCCGGAGATTACTCATTTTTCTGGTGCAAATTCAAGGAGATCTGGGCTCACCTATCTTTGATGAATACTCTGATGAAGAAAAGCAGATCCATTTTGCTGACTTGAGGAGCAACCAACTAGTGTACAACAATTATGAATCAGATTGTGATGGAGACCAACTGTGTAGAAATCAGCCATCCTGAGTCCACAAAAGACATTGATTAACCATCTCCAGAAATCAGCAAGCCCGCATGCACTATGCTCGAATGTGGATCTGCAGACAACAACAAATCATTTATGTTCAGCAGTGAAGTTACTTTACAGCTATGTTCAAATTTGCAGTCAGTTACAGGTGACAACCATTCTCAGGAGGAGGATATGCAAAGACTTTTTGATCTTCAGCTAAAACAACAACAAGAGGTATTTGCTTGCAGCTTTATTGATTCGTTTGTTGATTATCTCGAGTCTTTGAGCAACTTAGATGTCAGAGCACTTTTTTTAAAAGAAGGTTGGTTGTTTTTTTCTTTTCAATGGCATATCAATGTTCTATGGTTTCTTTCATTCTTCGTTTCCAGATTAAGAGACGTACCAATCAGTGAAATACTTGTATGGCTTCACTGGAAGCATGATTTTACCTGATCTATTGGAAGCAATTGGATAGAGTAGGTAGTGTGTAAAATAAGCTCGTCGTATGAGCAAGTAGATTCTTTTCAGTTCATTAGTCTGTTGCAATATGTTGTTACTTCAAAATTTGAATAAGTTGCAGAAGTTTGGGCTTGATTCGAAATGCTATTGATTGAATCCACTAGCCCAATGGACTAGGCACAACACAAAAGAATGTGAATATTTGCAAAGACAAACATTTGCAGGCTGTGTTGCACGGATGCACAGAGGAAAAGGCACAGTGGTCTGCTTGTTCTTGATGCCTCATAGGGAGAGCATCATACCCCAAAAGGAGCCAATGTTAGTATCTAGATACTGAATTTCAATTTTCTCCTTGTTGCAGGAATGAGGTTATTCCCGTAGCACCGAGAAGTGTTGTTCATGAGCACCGGTATTGCATATGCCAGAAATAGTGTTGAGATTTTAACTTACCTCGTTGGAAGGAGGTATAGGAAGGGTGGAAGTCCTTGTTCCATATGCCTTTACAGTGTTATAATGCCTTATCCACTTCATCGAAATAAGTTGGTCTTTTAAAATGTGTTTAAAGATGATATTAAGTAAGGATCATTGCATGTGGATTAAAAGGCAGTTTTTTGGCAAAATAAAATGGTATTATAACGCCAATTTTGGTTTATATGGTCAAGTTTTATGCTCTCAATTTTCTTTTACATTCTTAATGATTATTTTAGCAAAACATTATTGGCCGAGAGCCAATCTCCAACACCTACCATCAAACACAACAAGGGTTATCCACAAGTCAACACATAAGCCAAACAAGGCAAGCGCTAAGACCTCACTCTACATGCCTCATTGAAATTCTTTGAGAACATCGATAGATATAAAGGCTGATAGTTCTGAGATCCCAATGCATTTGGGATTATATTTTTGAGCAAATATTAAAAATATAATAAAACAAGGACAAGTGTATCATGCCGAGATTGCAGGTGGAAGAAAAGGTGCAGATGTCGATTTAGAGCATCTAGTTTCTTGCAGAGTTTGCAGGTGTTTATGGAATCCGTTGCCTTACAACTATTGTCATCGACAAGCTACCTATTTGAAGTCTCAACGCTAGGTACAAGATGTTTGATTGCATGCATATATCCAAGCATTACTACCATAGAATGTATACCATGAATCATCAATTCGATCTGCAACTTCTTATTCATGATTTCATTAATAGAAGACGAATCAAAGCCATCCATTTGTGGAATTTCAAGCCTCCAAAACCTTGGGCGGACATAGAAGAAATCAGAGTGACTGCAGTGTTCATTGACAGTGGGCGCTTTGCAGATTAAGAGTGGGAGGTGTTCTGGTCTTTGTTAAGAATCATTGGTAAATCCAAATCCAAATATCATGACTGAGATCATAATATTCATCACCCGATGCTAGTGAGTACTCAGACAAGCATTGATGGAAGCCCAAAGATGCCAAGCATCTGGTGCTCTTGAACCTGTGACCAAGTGTCAACACTAAGCAGTACATGAAATCCAAGTATCGAAGGTTAATCTTTTCAAATGCATTTCACCTATTGGGTTTTTCGCAATGTTATTTCACAGATCCTGGAGAAAGATAGGGTTATGAAAACCTTATTTCATCAAGCATCCATGACACATTTCTTATTTGATGACAACGAGAATGAGGATCCAAATCTTACTTCCGAAGTTGCCTCTTACAAGTCCTCCATTTTCAATCTTAGTTGGATATCTCAGTGTTATCTGTGATGAATAAAAAAGGTTATGGAATAGTGTGTAGCCAGATTAGATGTTGCTATGTTCAATGCTATACTACGCCAATCAGAAGAAGAGATGCCAACTGATCCCTGATCCCATATCAGATCCAATAATTGATCCAAGTGTTCTTCCAATATCTGTTGGCAACTTGAGATTCGGTGCTGGTGCACAGTTAAAAAAGGTAGTTTGAAACTGGTCTATATGGTTGACAGACCTGGTTGGTATTGATGCATAAGATTCACCTCGAGTAGGTGGTCACCCTTAGAAGGATAATAATGAGGATGTGGAAACAACATTTAGTTCCTTCCCTCTTCTCAATGCAACCCGTGTTATTAGTGCTTCCTAAGGATATGCTTATGGACAAGTCAATTAGACAAGAGTCATGGAAACATTGAATGCTAAGATACCCTTGGAGCAGTGTTTGCAGGGCGAGGAAGATTCAACCTATAGTTCTCTATTGTCTTCTCCTTCCATTCAATACTCTCAACCTCCAGCAACATCTGTTAGAGAGAAGATTGGAGATGCAAGAAGCCATATCCACCTTGGAAGAAGTGCATCAAATGTACTGAGGAAAGGGCACACTAGTGATGATGAACTCGATGAACTAGAGTTCCCCCTCCTTTCTCTGTTAGACAAAACTATGCATGGAGTTGCATCCCAGAAAATCCAGTTGCACAGTAATGGAAAGTCTAGAGGGAATGCAAAGCAACCAATTGGCAATGCAGGACTTCAGGAAGTCAATTATCATGTCTATATTTGATGGCATAAATTCAATATTTTATCATATCTTCTAGTAATCAAATTGGTTCCAAATACAGGGAAAAAGATCCAACATTTCCAAGGAGAAAATTGCAGATGGCATAGTATTTTGGTGGCAGAGTATCTGATCCATTTCTTTAGGCAGCGATGTAGCTTTTAGTTACAAGTTTTCATGAGAAGGATTAGCTAGTCAATATCATCTCTAGGGTTTGATGAGCATTTTTAGGCAATAGTTAAATATTCCATGAAAATGTGGCAGTTCTTTATAACCAATTCTAGCATTCGAGAATATCTAGCAGCTTGTTGCATATTTATTGCTTTTTATTTTTAGTATGTAGTATTAAGTTTGTTTCCTAGAAATTAGTAATAGTTTATCTATCTATAGAATATATATTCTATCATTGGTAAAAAGACGAAGGGGGGGGAGAGGCCTGAGAGGGTTCATGATAGATTAGAATGCAAGACTGAGACTATTTTTCATGATTGTAAAGCATGAAATTTTTCATTTTACACTCAATGCTACAGCCCTTTTGATGAGAAGACTTTTTCCTCTAATCTCTTTCTTCCTTTTCTTACTTGTAAAACATGTTATCTTTGCAATGCATTGAAATTATCTTGTTATGTTGATAAGGCAGTGAAGACTTCACTGATTTCTTTCCCATTCCAAGACTTGTTTTTAAGTACCTTATTCTATGTTTTTTAATGACATTTAGGATCAGGAATCTTCCTGTGTGGGTGAACAGATTGGGCACTTGCATACTTCTTTATTCTTATGGTTTTATCTGCTTTGTTAAATTGGATACCATTGACTAAGTGAGTGTGATCAGAAATTATTTACAATCAGGAATTGGTATTATCTTTCTTCATTTACTGCTGAAACCTCCAACCTTTTCAAAAAACCATATACATTTATTCATAAAAAACCATTGCAATAACTAAGATGTGCTAGGCTTGAACCTATAGCAGTCTAGGAGAAACTTCTAGCACTAACACAACCCTTGTTCGAAAGATCGACAATCAAAATAACAATGTTTGTTGATTTTCTCCTCTTTTTCTGTTTACCATGGGAATGCCTCCATTTATAGGCTTTAATAGGCTCAACTTCCTTGGGTATATTTGGAATTAGTTGAGGATATGGCTCCAATAGTTGTGATATCTTCCTTAGATGCAGCCCTAGAGTTAGATTCGAGCCAAACCAACTCGATCCATCCATATTTGTCTTTAGAAGAAAATGAGATTTCTTCCAATATTTCCTCAACCAAATTAGTGCTCCCTTAGAATGGGAAACAGAGCACTACAACGCTCCCCCTGAGATGGACAAGGAGCACTAGCACTCCCTATGTATGAGAATGGGAGCGTTGACTTTCCAAAAAGTTACCAAGATGAACAATTCCCTAGAAAAACATTTGTTCCGATTGTCAGATGATGGGGCTTCGTATTCTAACATGTTTTAGGGGTTGTAGCAAGTGTTTTCATGGTGTCGTTCGTGATTTGACACTTAGGGAAAGAGAATGCGACACTTACAAAACTTGCGACAAAAACATGATACTTACGACAATGAGAATTTGACACTTTCGAAATGAGAAATTTGATGTGTAACACTCCCAAGCCACAATAAGAACATGGGAATATAACGAGTATGGAGAAATATCTCGGGTTGTTGTAAGGACATGGGAGCTTAATGAATATGGACTTACTTGGTTGAATGTTGATTTTTACCAGTTCAAAATCAAAACCAAGTTACTCAGCTCTATTAATGTTATATCAAGGCCATACTAATTAATAACTCTTATTTATTTGTTCATTTCTGTAGACAACGTGATTAACAGTCCCTCTGGAGTAGATATTTTGAAACTAGCTTAAATATGTGTTTGGTTTGTTATTGTTACTTTGATTGCATTTAAGTCCAATCAGCAAGCTCATTAAGATGAGATTTCTTGCTAATGGTAGTTTTAAATTTATTATGGTAGAATTATTCCTCTTAGTATATTTTATATTTATAAAACAAAAAATGCATCGTATGTTACATTGAAAAAATTTGAATATTGAATATATATTCACTATAAAGAATTATCTTGGGAACAAGGGACCAAGTCCATTAGTGAAATTTCTTTGACAAAGTCTCATGCTTAACATTGCTAGAAAGCCTGGTAACCTACTTGCTTTGGTCTTGTACGACAATTGGATTAGATACCTGACTTGTTTGACTACCCCCTTCTTGTCTCTTTGTCCTTGTCTTTAAGCATTGGAAATAAAATTTCCATAACCAAGTTATTTGTATTGAAAGTTTAAAGCCATTAGTCCCATAGCATCGAGGCTCATTTTCACCCTTAAAAATATGGGCACCCAAAATATTTGTGTTGTTTTCTTGTAAGGAAGTAGTCTACATTGGAGTGGAGTCCTCTCATAGTTTTTGTTGAACTTATTTGAATGTCCATTGCTAAAATTGTGCAATGAAGGGAAGCTATAGAGTCTAACTGCGTGGACACCAATACTCAGTTGGTAATGAATATAATAATTTAAATGGGCTAAGGTAAACCATTGTCTATTTCCGCATCAATATTCTCAGTTAATACTTCTTATGCAAATCCATTTGATGTCTAGAAAGTGAATGTAGAAGTATTTAGTGGGAAAATTAGCATCATGACCTACAAAATTCTAGAATTGTTGTAACACAACTGACCCCTAGGTGCTCTTTTAAGGGGTGGGGTATCAAAATTTTGTTTCCCTTAACTCTCTCTAGGTTCCCCTGTTCACCAGGGTCCAGGTTCTTCCAAACCCGCGGGCTCTTTCCTGGCCCCTTTGAAGGATTTGAACAACAGGTGCTAGATTTCCATGTTATTCCCCTTCCTTCATATGACCTCGGGCTGTGCCCAGGCGCCAACTCAAAGGATGCTTCAGAACTTCAGGCTTTAGGCATTTTCACTTCACCACTCGCCAATTCTTTTGAACTCTGAACTGGTGAAGTTCCAGAATGACGAGAGAGGGATCGACGGTCTCTTCTCTCTCTCCAGATCTATGACCCACTAAAACTTCGGGCTTAGGTACTTTGACAAGTTCCAAAACACCTCCCCTCAAATATTCCAGAGTTCCAAGTCTCTGGAATGCGTGATCTTACGCCCCACGTCCACATAACATCGACGATTCTAATTTACTTCAGGACTCCACACTTCGGGAGTTCCAGAGACTCCAATGCCACAAACCCCCAGAGTGAATTTCTAACAGAGTGAACCACTATCCTCCACGTATCCCTTTGCAAATCAATGGTTCGCTCTCCTTTAAGATCAACGACCCACAGAGATTTCAGGCTCCAACACTTCGGGGAATTTTGAACAACCACTACGCGGATCTTCCAGAGTGGAAAATCTTTGAAGTTCACGATCTGACACCACGTGTCCTCAGAGAAGTGACGACTCTGATGAAATATGACACTTCGTCCTTCGGGAGTTCTGGCTCCTCCAACTCCACTTTCTTCCACAGTGAATTTTCTCCGAAGTGGAAAATATTCTGCCACATGTCCTCCTTCATGGACGACTGAGATGACTTCGTGACTCCGGCCTTCGGGTGTCCTCACACCTCCACTCCACAACTCTTCCGGAGTAATACGTCTCTGGAGTGCGAGATTTGGAGACACATGTCCTTACCAACGCGTGACTTGTAAATGTGTTGAACCTGCACAGAATAGATCTAGCTAAACAATAATACACACATTTGTAGAGAGAATAGGAGAAAGAAGAATGAGAGAAATAATGGAAGAATTCTCATTAACCGTTTCCACACTCAAAAAGTGAATAATTTACAATAGATATAGGATACATGAGTAACTAATGAGCCATAGTGGTGGTCTAGAGTGATTTGGACACACACCAACAGTTACAGGAGTGAACTGCCACCTAGTCTAGTCTCTCGGGCATTTACGGGAGTGAACTGCCACCTAGTTGAGTTAACTAGTCAACTAGTCTTCAGTTAACTGAATGAATAGAGAGTAGTGAGGAGTTAAATCAGGGAATCAAGGCTAATGCGCTAGTTTGGTGATGACCCCAAGGCAAGGTCGAATTAGCATGGTGATGATCCCAATGTTTCATGGTGATAAAACCAATGCAACATCTAAACTCAACTCAACTAGTCAAACTAAAGTGTCAACTGAAAGAGAATATTCTCCAGGTGGAATATTCTCCTCTAAAATATATGAGACTGGATAATGACTAATTATGACTAATAAACAAGGAAACACCTTAGGAAAAGTAAATCCTAGGTGTGTGTGAAATAACTGCAACACCCCCCTTGAACATCACTATGGTGAAAATAAAGAATGGGTCCCGGCAACGAGGCCATGTTAGGTACCCAAATACAAAAGATACATTGAAATAAATGAGGAAAGAGGGAAAACCTCATGGGAAAAACTCCCCCTCAAATTACAATGCATAAAAAAATAAAAATAAGAAGGAACAAAAAGAAGTTGCTAAGCAACCATGTCCTTCACTCCAAGAAGACCTCACAATTGTGCAAGTTTGTGTTCGTTGAAGATTTTGTTGAAGATGTATATGTCTGCACGGATCTGATGAAGTAGATGCACCATTGAGATTTTCATACATATCCACTTTATCCTCCTGTATTGAAGAAGATCCAAATAAAATTTGGATGAAATTTTGAAAACCGTGCGGTCGTTTATGAAAAAATGCTGAAATTTTGTTGATTTTAAAATGATCATAACTTCACTTCCCAGACTCCATTTCGGACGACTTGTTTTTTGAAATTGGATATTTTCCAGAGAGGAATTCAAATATCCAATTTGTTTCTACAAATTGTGCTAAGAAAATATCATACTTGAGTCTGATGTGCACGGCTCCCTTTTTGTCTCCTAAGATGCATGCATGGTGCATGCAAAAGTGTCTGCATGTGACTCCTGATATGCATGCCATATATCTTCCACATGAAATTCAGAAAACAAATCTGAAATGGAGTAGACATCATCTTCAATTAATGGGATAGAAATTTGTGCAAATACTTTTGTAGAAGACTCTTCATAATAAGAGGCTTGATCTTCTGATGACTTTTCTTATGGCTCTATCTGTTCAACCTCCTGCATGAAATATTCACAATCTTCTTTATTCCCAAATAGAACCTCCAATCTGGTCCATAATTCATTTGGAGTTGATTCTTGTGATTCTTCATATACTTGATGAAAACGTTTGGGAGAAACAAACATGCAGATACTTCCTATGGCCATATATTGTCTATTGAGAAAGTCATTTTTATCATCTACGGAATAAGGATCTACTTCCGTTGCCATAGTTATTTGGTACAATAATATGCATCTGAGATGAAGCATAATTTTTGGCTTCCATTCCAAATAGTTATGAGGCATGAGAAGTATTGTCGATGAGTAAAACATAGATTCCATCTTTGCTGCGTTTTTCAATCTTCAGTACCTGCAAAAACAATTTGTTGTAGCTTTTTCTTAGTAGTCTGTCAGCTCTGATACCATGTAAATGTGTTGAACCTGCACATAATAGATCTAGCTAAACAATAATACACACATTTTCAAAGAGAATAGGAGAAAGAAGAAGGAGAGAAAGAATGGAAGAATTCTCATTAACCGTTTCCACACTCAAAGAGTGAATAATTTACAATAGTTATAGGATACATGAGTAAATGAGCCATAGTGGTGGTCTAGAGTGATCTGGACACACACCAATAGTTACAGGAGTGAACTGCCACTTGGTCTAGTCTCCCAGGCAGTTACGGGAGTGAACTGCCACCTAGTTGAGTTAACTAGTCAACTAGTCTTTAGTTAACTGACTGAAAATAGAGTAGTGAGGAGTTAACTCAGGGAATCAAGGCTAATGCGCCAGTTTGATGATGATCCCAAGGCAATGTCGAACCATCATGGTGATGATCCCAATGTTGCATGGTGATAAAACCAATGCAACATCTAAACTCAACTAAAGTTTGAAGGATTAACATCTGTGTCCCTTCTCCAGATCCGATGATCATGAAGAGCTTTAGCTCCTCCTGAACTAATCTCATCCATTAGTCTTCCAAAAAAAGGATCTTCTCTTTCAAGACTTGAATCTCGCTATCCTTTTTGAGCTTCATCAACTCTAAGGTACTTAGGCACCTTGTGCTATTTCTCCTAATCTTAACACTTAGAGGGGTCTTTTGCACGTCCCTTGCGCTCATTCATCACTCGAGAAATTAAGAGGTTCTTGGTCTCTGTTCGCCTCGCAGAGAGCCTGTGCATACATGCACTATCTCTCTAGATCTTAACAGACTCCTTCCTCCAAGAGACTCAGAACAACTGGGAGAGTCGACATGTACATGTGAAACTATGCCCAAGGTCGACTAATTCTCAGTTCATTTATTTTAACTTGAGCCACCACAAGGCTCAAGCATTTACGTGTACAAGACAGATAATTCTTTAGTTGCTTAAATATTCAATCAGGCAGAATTAAAGGGATACAGTATAACCATTAAGAAAACATGTCCATCCCTGCAACATTCATAGAATATCCAACCTTAATTCACAATTACCACTTAAATACACAGGATATAAGATTACTTATCTATTATAGGTGATGGCCAACTAACTAACTGTGGGTGTTCGTCCTTCCACCCAACCATAGGCTCATAGGAATTCATTCTTAGCATTATGGCCACCCTCATGCCAAGCCATGATATGACCAGGGAATTTATGCCAATTCTCATTGATCCTTTCTCTTTCACATCTTCTGAGAGGTTTATCAGATGCTTCCTCAACATCAAGCTCGCGACCTTTTGCTCAGGTCTCGTTCTCTGCATACTCTCAGAGATGTTTCTCTATGTCACGACCTCGACAAGGTTTATCAGATGCTTCCTTAGCATCAAGCTCGTGGCCTTCGACTCGTTCTATGCTGGTGAGCTTCTCATGTTCTCCTCTTTGTCTCTTTCTGCCAGTCTTCCCCCTTTTCAAGAGGTTTTCCACCCTTCTTGTTACTTTCTGTCAGAAGGAAACTTGAGTCAGTCTGGGTCTGCAGGACCCTGTGGTACTTCGGGCTGACCTTCTACAGCTAAACCATGCTTCCATTCATGGGGGTGGTTGATGGTTCAACCACCGGTCCTTTCTTCATTAACTGTTTCCTCCTTGGGAACCGGAGGAGGTTTGTTATCCTCAGCAAGGGAAATTTAGGGTCATTCGATATAATGAACCCTCTCTTATAGTTTCCACATTATCTCCTCTAGTGATATCATGGCCAGTACTTTCAATGCTTCACCCCCAAAGTTAGTTATTGGAAATTCAAACAATAATACATTTACATCGTGGTAATCCTAATTAATGATTAATTACAAGTTGGTGGAAACAAGGGTGTTACAATCCCCTCCTTAAAAGGAACATCGTCCTCGATGTTCTTTCTCAGTAACACCTATCATGCCTGTCTCATTCAGTCGCTTCAGAAATCTTGACCTTCTTTCCGGTGAGGTCCTTTTTTAGACTCTTAACCTTCGTCACCTACCTTCAATAATTTTTGGACAACAAGCATATTAATCAAAATTTTATGTGAACACATCTTACTATTGTTCAAAATTCAAGAGAAAAATTTCATAATCTAGCACAATACTTATCTGTGTAGTTTGTGGATTTGTATCCACATGTTGTCTCGTTATCCATGCTCACTGTTTTTCCTTGACATACCCATTGTGTGCATGATCCCAATCAATACTTTACAAGAAATATCAGAGTCTCCTCTTCCTTGCGATCACTCACCCTCCAGGCCCAAGCTCAGGCATCCCCTTATCTGCTATGCAGTTCCTCAAGTGATCCATCTTGCCTTGCCAAGGTTTTCTCGCAGAGGAAGAATTCCAGAGACTTCATTGAGCCTTATAGTCAAGGCATCCCTCATACTTGCTCTGTCGAGGCGTCCTTCTGGCTTGTGTTACCTCAACACAATATATTCCAAGCGATCATGACCTACCACGGGGTTCTCATGCCTCAACAATGACCTCTTTCATGCTTTTCAGTTGACAAACTTCATCCGTCCTTTCTGGACATATATTTTCTTCTCACCTGTATCACAGGCATACAAAATTCATGAGACGTCATCATAATTCTAAATTTCAGAATTTTATTGCAATCTATCACCCACAGATTTTCCATTTTCTTCATTTATTTTTAGATCTGTTCCGCACGGAACCAGATTCACAAGCATGGAACTTTCCTCCCCATAGCAGTTTAGCTCAGCAGACAATCTGTCTTCCTTATGGGCTTACAACATTTCCATATCCAAGACTCTTTCTTCCTGCAAGTCAACTTTCCTCAGCCAAACAAATTGTTAGTTTTGATGCACACTATATGTTCATACGATGCATACTAACAGTCCAAGCCATTTCCATCTATTCAAGGTATATAAAGAAAAAAGGAAATATTATTATTATATAAGCATCCTATCAACATACTAAATTTTCCAAGTGCAATTCAAATATTAAATGACTTTAATCAATGTGCCAATGTTCATGGCCACATTCATACCCAATGCACCCTCACATTGATCTTCAAGCTGCCACACTTGGTGACAAGCACCCTGCTATAGTGTGTTGGAGTTTAACCAGCCTCTTCACCATATGACTTATTCCTCCTCGTTCACTCTTATAGCAGGACTATGCTTCCTGCTACAGGCTAATCACGATTCCAAATCAGCGCACATGAAACTAAATGTTTCTATTGAATGCACCTAAGCATTGTTCCTTCATTAGTAACCAAGGTGCCCACACTCATGGTCACCCAAATTTTATTTCCTTTCACATCCATACAATGTAAGTGAAATTTTCGAAAGGTCTTGCTTTCTCAATGGAAGGTTCATTGTCTTCCTTTCATGAAAACATGGACTTCCTCGAAGCAATTCCATGCAATGTGCTAGCTATGAGCACCTTTATTCCCATAGAACGAGTCCTCACGACCACAGTCTAACACAAAGTGTTAAACTCTATCTTCCTTGACTGGCCTGGAGGAACTCCGTTTTCTCTCCATGCGAACAAGAGTTGTGACCTCAACTATATTCTTTTCAGGAGCTCTCATTTCGGCTCCAATGTCTAGGCGCTATGATCCTGGCTAAACCCCTTGTCTGCAAATCGACGGTGTAGATCCATTTCCCCACAGATCCAACGGCTGCAAGGGATTGCATAACCTCAACTAGCTCACAGTTTAATTCTCCTTTCGATCTCCGCAATGAATATGATCCATCTGATCTACGATCGGATCCCAAACTCAAAACAATGTTATATTGAATTTAAATTACAGGTACAGTTCTCGATGTTAACCCATGTGCATATGAAATCTCCGCAATGATCGCGGGTTGTCGATCTTAGCCCTCGATTGATTGTAAATGTGTTGAACCTGCACAGAATAGATCTAGCTAAACAATAATACACACATTTGCAAAGAGAATTGAGAAAGAAGAAGCAAGAGAGAAAGAATGGAAGAATTCTCATTAACCGTATTCCACACACAAAGAGTGAATAATTTACAATAGATATAGGATACATGAGTAACTAATGAGCCAT
>SNQJ01S0008767.1:34977-70345 GCA_010110895.2 Picea sitchensis | reverse complement strand
ACATCCATGATGTACTTAACCATATGCATAATCAAGTCTGTGTGTAGCTTCCATGGGTATATTTCATAGCCTACATACATCTCTACTTTAAAATTAGTCAACTCATGATTGTTCAAAATCATTCTCATGTGACCTTCAAGGCAGAATCAATTGCCTCTTATTATGACAACATAGCGTCCTTGCTCATCCACTCTTTCTTCTATATACACCAGTCTTTCTTGAGGGAATGGAGCACATTCCCCTTAAGCTATCATTTAAAATATAACTTTCATGAATCTTCAAAATGGAGTCAACCATGCATCCATGGTATTTACTTAATCTTGGCAAGTGAAATTTTTGCCTTACATATCACTCATTTAGGCAGTTACCTCACGCCTTTAGTGTACCTATACTCTTACATCGTACATGTGCATCACTTTCACATTTAATATCATTCACAATTAACTAGTATTACTATCAGGCTTCATATCAAGAAGCTTCATAAGGCATTAAATTCACGCACTCAAGCATAAACACACACAGTCCAAACGTTCATCATGCACGCTCAATGCTTGCACCTTTTTCCATGTCATACATGCACATGGACATATCAGACTTCCAGATCCTCCTCCAAGGATATTGTTGTCATCCTTATGACAAGTCTCATAGGGACACTCAACAATGAGCTTCCCGCTCAGATGAGAGCTTGCATTAATTCACAAGATATCCACATGGCAGTTTAATAGACATAGTCATAGCTATCTTTCCTGTTCTATGCGATAACAACTAGAAAGAAAAACACTCTTGCCTTAATTTCCATAGAACATTACCCAACTTATAAATACAATATGCGCAATTAAAACCTTGCTCAAGGTAACAGGGCAACCAATTTGGCTTCCAACCAGTGTTGATAAGTAGATCTCTCAATCAAGGAGATCCTTTTCTAGATTCCCTTAACTAGGGTCCAACTATACCTGTATGGCTACCATCCACCACTGGATGTCAGTCTGACCCATTGGGCTTCTAGAAGTGCCCCAACACTTCCTTTACCACATTCAGGATTAACATTTAATCAACCATTCTACCTTAATTATAATAAGTTTTTAATGACTAAGAACATTTGGACTATTCCCTTAAAGCCCAAATGCAACTTCGAGTTATGCTACTTACTAAGCATTCTAGTTCAAAAATCCAGAGTATCTTAGGTCAAAATCAGTCTTGACCATTACACTTAGAATTCTTCTTTCTGTTCAGCAATAGTCAGGGACAGAGGCCACTCTCCTCCTCCCATAAAAATTATGGCATATTAGTTTCCTATCCACCAAGCAAGGGAGGTTGTTGTGATTTCTCACTCAATCACTCTATATTTCTACAACTCTGTTTATCAGCTTGATTAGAAAAACCCAGCCCAACAATTCTTGTACCTAGAAACAAAAATGCGTTTCTCAGTTCCCTTCGAAACCTAAGAGCTGCGCATGCTCTCCCCTTTTAGAGAATGGTCACCAGACTTATTCCTCTGATTGTGAAGGATTATACACATATACAAGGTTTAACCCTTCATTAAAGTAGTAATTATTACTGCTATGGATTCTTTCCATCCGTTCACATCCAAGTCTTGCTATTAGTGCCCATCAGCATAATCCCACTCCTTTAGGATCGATTATCATTTCCCAAAGAAATGATAGGATTCCTTTACCACAAACTAGCATGATTCAATCTTGTTGGGTAAAATCCCAACGGTATTTTAATCTACATCCTTAAAGTACTTCAAAAATATTTTCATACGACTCGTGCATGAGCCTAAGCAGGCCAAGTGTTGTTTCCGTGCTCTGATACCAATTTGTAACACACCTGACCCCTAAGTGCTCTTTTAAGGGGTGGGGTATCAAAAATTTGTTTCCCTTAACTCTCTCTAGGTTCTCCTACCAAGGTGCAGGTTCTTCCAAACCTGCGAGCTCTTTAGGCGCTAGATTTCCATGCTAGGCCCCTTCCTCCATATGACCTCAGGTTGTGCCCAGGCGCCAACTCAAAGGACGCCTCATAACTTCAGGCTTCGGGTGTTTTCACTTCACCACTCGCCAATTCTTCCAAACTCCAAAATAGCAAAGTTTCAGAATGATGGGAGAGGGATCGACGGTCCCTTCTCCCTCTCTAGATCAATGACCCACCGAAACTTCAGGCTCAGGAGCTTCGTCGAGTTCCAAAACATCTCCCCTCGAATATTCCAGAGTGCCAAGTCTCTGGACTACGCGATCTTACGCCACGCGTCCCCAGAACATCGACGGTTCTGATTTACTCAAGAACTCTGCGCTTCGGGAGTTCCAGAGTCTCCAATGTCGCAAAACCCAGAGTGACTTTCTAACGAAGTGAACCTCTGTCCTCCACGTGTCCCTTTCCAAATCAACGGTCCACGATCTCCTTTAAGATCAACGACCCATAGAGATTTCGGGCTCTGACACTTCGGGGAATTCCGAACAACCACCACACAGATCCTCTAGAGTGGAAAATCTCTAAAGTTCACGATCTGATGCCACGTGTCCTCAGAGAATTGACGACATTGATGAACTCCGACACTCTGGCCTTCGGGAGTTCTCGCTCCTCCAACTCCACTTTCTTCCGGAGTGACTTTTCTCCGAAGTGGCAACTCTTCTGCCACACGTCCTCCTTCACGAACGACTGAGATGACTTCGTGACTCCATCCTTCGGCAGTCCTTGCACCTCCACTCTACAACTCTTCCGAAGTACTTCTGCTCTGGAGTGTGGGATTTGGCGACACATGTCCTTACCAACAGACGACTCAGATCTGCTCTGGCTCCCTGCGACTTCGAGAGTCCTTCCACCCTTTACACTTGCTTTCTTCCAGTGTGCTAAACCTCCAGAGTACAGGATATGGTTCCATATGTCCTTTATGATGGACGGTAGAGAAGGGTCTCGAAGGATCCTTAGATCCACGGTCCACATTACTTCGCAAATTCGGTCTTCGGGAGGTCTTGACGTTACAACACCCCTGTCCTCCCGAAACGATCAACGTCGGATCAACATTCATAGAATATCCAACCTTAATTCACAGTTACCACTTAAATACACATGATATAAGATTACTTATCTATTACAGGTGGTGGCCAACTAATTGAGTGTGGGTGTTCGTCCTTCCACCCAACCATAGGCTTAGAGGCATTCATTCTTAGCACTCTGGCCACCCTCGTGCCAAGCCATGATATCACCAGGGAATTTATGCCAATTCTCATCGATCCTTTCTCTTTCGCATCTTCTGCGAGGTTTATCATATGCTTCCTTGGCATCAAGCTCACGATCTTTTGCTCAAGTCCCCTTCTCTGCATACTAGCAGAGATTTTTCTCTCTGTCACGGCCTCGATGAGGTTTATCTGATGATTCCTCAGCATCAAGCTCGTGGCCTTTGAGTCATTCTCTGCTGGCGAGCTTCTCGCATTCTCCTCTCTATCTCTTCCTGTGTGTCTCCTTTTGTCAGTCTTCCCCCCTTTCAGGAGGTTCTCCACCTGTCTTGTTCCTTCTGTTAGAAGGAAACTCGGGTCAGTCTGGGTCTGCAGGACCCTGTGGTACTTTGGGCTGACCTTCTGCAGCTAGACCATGCTTCCTTTCATGGGGGTGGTTGATGGTTCAACCACCGGTCCTTTCTTCATTAACTGATTCCTCCTTGGGAACCGGAGGAGGTTTGTTATCCTCAACAAGGGAAATTTAGGGTCATTCGATATAATGAACCCTCTCTTATAGTTTCCACATTCTTTCCTCTAGTGATATCATGGCTAGTACTTTCAAGGCTTCATCCCCATAGTCGGTTATTGACAATTCAAACAATAATAGGGTCATTCGATATAATGAACCCTCTCTTATAGTTTCCATATTCTTTCCTCTAGTGATATCATGGCTAGTACTTTCAAGGCTTCATCTCCACAGTCAGTTATTGACAATTCAAACAATAATACATTTACATCGTTCCCATGCCACAACATGGTAATCCTAATTAATGATTAATTACAAGTTGGGAGAAATAGGGGTGTTACAATTGCAAAGCCATAAACTAGGGTCCAAAGAGTCACGAGATAGGGATCAAGATGATAGTTTGAGCTCCAATAATTCATTCAATTAAGTAATTTGCAAGACAGACATTTTACCTTGCCAATAAACCTCTGCTTTTATAACTAGCTAGTATATCTCAATCCAACAGAAATATGAAGGATCTCGTACAGTTTGAATAGTAACATATAATTATAGGCTACCAGTGGAAGGTTTACAACATGCTTAATCTTATTTGGTTGTTTGTCTATGTTTAGTGAATAGCATAATGTCAATGTGGGTATATCTGTCAATTATGGGCCCAACCTGACAAAAAGGGGAGATTTAATTTAAATTTGTTTGTATAAGAAACCACTGTGTGAGTGCATGGTTGGCAGAATTATGGCAGAGAAAGATGTTTTTATTATGGTTCACCAACCTGTATTTGTCTCTGCCATTCGAAGCTTCAAGACAAGTAGGTGGGATAAAGTAGGGCTCTTGTTGAGTAGACTATTTTAATAAAACCTTACCATAGTGATGTACAGAAGCATACTTCACAGAGTGCTCCGCCTCAACAGAATACAACAACATCGATAAGTACTAGAAAACAACAAAAATTTCAGTCCTAGACTCAAACTGGAACCAAATTTCAGTCCATGGCTATATAGAATGCTATAATTATGAATGGAGAAGAGGCTGAAGATAGGGGAGGTTATTTGAGGTTCGCTATGTTTGCTTTGGCACTTCTTTTGGAAATCCGCGTGGAGACCGATACACAGATTCATACCAGATTCACCATTGAGAAGAAGGCCAAGTGACATGAAGGCTCTTGTGTTTCTTGTTCTTATAAATGGAATTGTGGCTTCCTATTCTCTTCTGCAAGGGCTCAGGTGTGTTTTGAGTATATACACTCAAAGCCCTTTGACCAGCAAGCCTTTAGCATGGTTGATTTTCATCCTTGATCAGGTAAAGTTATTGCAGACTCCAGTTTGTTTGCTTAGTGAGTTATTATATTCTATCCATCATTGAGGCCTGACTGAAAAAACTATGCAAATAATTGATTAAGATTTCAACTTTTTCAAAAATGTCACATGCTTGAATATTATCTTGGATTTTGTTTTCTAGCAAGTTAAAGTCACATGCTTGAATATTATCTTGGATTTTGTTTTCTAGCAAGTTAAAAAAAGCATGGCAATAACTGAGGTTCTTTATGCTTTGATTTATTAATGATCTTAGATCAGTTTTCTCTTCACTAATGCCTGGACACAAATTGTCATAGTTGATTTTTTCCTTGTAGAGCCTTTGATTATGAACTTAGTCTTGAAGTTTGGTTATGAGCTTAAGCCTCAATTTCTTAAATAAAATTAAGGATGGGAATTACCTCTATGTGTGAAAATTTTATTTGGTTGATATCAGGTTAGCTCTTTTATTAGAGGAGAGGTTGAAATGCAGAGACTATATATCTGGATTTCGTTTGCCAGAAATCAAATGATAAAATGTTATCTCAGTTCCAATTTTATTATGCCAAAGATAGACTTGTCAGGAAATTCCTTGGATTCTTTCTTTTTTAGAATTACTGTAAAAACAAATGTGAGGATGAAAGAAAACCTCAAAGCTGTAACCATTACTCTGTAATTAATTTTCTGAGCCTGAAATACAGGCTGAAAATGCTCAATGTTCCCTTGGTAAGTAGTTTTCCAATATCAAATTGATCTGATTTATGCTTGTCTTATTTTGTAAGAAATACCAAGATTTCAATTTATTCAAATGTGTTATATCCAAGAATCAGAAATACATGCTACTGAATAATGTCAGACTTAAGTGCATGGTGATTAATGATAGCCAGTGATAGGATTTCTTCTGTTGGTTGACAGGTTTGTGGGATTGGTTGTTCCTTGACATTTAGAAATATCTCTTATCAATGTTATACTTACTTAGTTTTAGTTATATGCTTAACATGATTTTCCCTACTCTTGCAAGGTATAAACGTAACGGATGGAGGAAATGAATTTTTTCGAGGACACAACCAGATTCTCAAACACATATTAGTACTGGATTTCCTTAATACTAATGTTTTACCAGCAACCCCTGTCATATTCCATTTCCCGTCAATTAACAACAATATTCTGTTCCTTTACAAAAACGAAATGACATTATAAATAATAAAATTAACATCAACCAGTGTGGACTAAACTACCAGAGTCCAGACCAAACTACCAATTTATCCAAACAGAGTTCATATTTTAATGACTCTTATAATTTGCGTGAAAACGGAGCACTATCGTGCTCTGAGATGGAATCCAATGGCAAATTAAAACGTCCAACAATTATAATTTTTAACAGCATTTTAACAATTCAATACATACACCAATTCAAATTGCATAAGAAATATCAACCAGGCAGAATTGCATAAGAAACATCAAGCATGCAGTTAAAACATTTTCTAGACATTAAATTGATTTACATAAGAAATATTGAGTCAGAATTTGATGCCGGAAAATGACAATGTTTTACCTTAGCCACTCAAATTCATAAGGTTATTACCAGCCGACTATTGGTATCCAAGCAGTTGTGGACGCCTCCTGGCCAATTATTTGCCACTATCCTCAATTCTAGCGACGTTCCATCCATATAGCTCCAAATTTTGTTTCCTTTGCCAATTCTCCTGGTGTTAACCCTTTTCCTCTCCACCATACAGGAAAACTTCTTTTCCTGAGTTGCTTAGGCTCATAACTACTGTTAGGTTGTAGAATGTACTCTATTACTTTTTTTCCTTTTCATTATTTTTTTTTTAATTATTAATTCAATCTTTTTAACAAAAAATAATTATAATATATTTAGTAGCTTCTTAAAAGTGTATAAATAATTATAATATATTTAGTAGCTTATTAAAAGTGTATTTTGATGTGTGAATACTTTTTTTTCTCTTAATTATTTCATTTTTTAAATTATTAATTTAATCTTTTTAATAAAAAAATAATATATTTAGTAACTCTTTAAAAGTGGGTAATTATTTTATGAATTAAATCACACATAAGGTTTTTGATTTTTACCTTACCTTTAAAAGCTCTTTAAAAGTGGGTAATTCTTTTATGAATTAATTCACACATGAGGTTTTTGATTTTTACCTTACCTAATGGGGAGTAAGGTGGACTCACCTTGATGTGCACCCCCCAATTATATTAAACCATATATTTTACAAATAGAGACTTCATGCCTTAGTTGAGACTCAAGTCTCCATTAAACATTTAATGGTTATGGCCCACACCTATATGTTGGAAAGTTGATAAGGCTTACCTTGCACATGCAACAATCACTCATGTATCATGTAGGTAGATATCATATAAACAACATAATACTTAATTGTACAATATTACTAGTTATCCTCCAAGATATTCGTTGTTTAATTCCCAATTTCTAGTTTGACTACCAATTTGTAGTTTTCCCAATAGCCATATTCACCTACATCCTCCTCAAGTTACTGAATTTCAAATGATTCCATTAAACTTTCATGACATTTAATTTGGTTTCCATAGTTTTCATCTTCCTTTAATCAACATATTCATTATATAAACACACATATATCAATCATAATTTATATGCTAATCTACTCACAATTAATACTATAACTGAGGGACATTACATACTCCCTATGCACACTCACAAGAGCGTCGATCTAACAAGTCAAAGGTGCTAATGGTATGAAGCATTTTTAAAAGGGCGAATATTTTATGAGTGGCTGACGTCTTATTAAGTGGAGGATATTATTTAATAAAGTTGAGGTAGAACTTTGTTATGCACATAAGATAAATTAGGTGAAAATTAGGTGATGGATGGACTTTATGATTAAAATGGGTGGAGAATGGTATAAGGCAAATATTTTAAAAAAAAGTTTTTTTAAGATATATATATATATTTTAAAGGTTATATTTTTGGAGTTTAAACTTTTTTTTTTAATTCAACCTTGAATTTTAAGATTTGTTCATTCATTTTAAAAGAGTTCATTTTAGTATAAGCTATGGTTTGGGAGGTTGTGTTAATGGCAAAAGTGTAGAGTTCTAAGTTTGAGGTGGAGAAATTCAGCCGTAAGAATAGTTTCACGCTATGGAAGTTCAAGATGCGGGATCTACTTGTGCAACAAGGATTGCAAAAGGTATTGGATGGAAAGACAAAGAAATCGACGAGCATGACAGACGAGGACTGAGAAGATATGGATGCAAGAGCCCCTAGTACCATTCGTTTGTGGCTAGCAGATGAAGTGTTGTTTAACATTGCTAAAGAGGAGACAACAACATGTTTGTGGAACAAACTGAAGAGTTTGTATATGGCAAAATCCTTGACGAACATAGTCTTCTTGAAGAGGTAGTTGTACATCGTACAGATGAAAGAAGGTACAAAAATTGTTGATCACTTGAATGTTTTCAATACTCTGATTTGTCAATTATCTAGTATGGACGTAACAGTAACGGTAACAGTAATGGTCCATACTGGAGTGAATCGTGCATGCATGTTCACGTAATGATATTATTAGAGAAGTTGTGGAGTTGTGATGGTGTTTGGCTTCTCTTAGCTTGCATAAAAGGTGATGAATTAATTAAGGGCATGATATATAAGTAAATTGTTGTCAAGGTGGAGATTGTTGGAAACATGCCAACGAATTTCCCATGCGGTCACATGCACATGCATGCAACTATATTAGGAATGTGCATGCATTCACTCTTTTGTGAACATATTGTGTAACTGTCTAACTCTTTGAGAGATGCTATATATAACACATAGAGGTGAGAGTGCAAGGTGTGTAGAGTGTGTGAGCAAGACACAATATTGTGGAGTGCAATGTGTATGTGAGAAGAGGAGGGTTGTATGTCTGTGTTGGATATTGTAATTCTCCCTTGATTAATAAAAATACCCATTATCATTGGATATTGTAATTCTCCCTTGAATAATAAGAATACCCATTATCATGCCCCGTGGTTTTTCCCATATTCAGTTTTCACATAAATCACTATGTCAATTGTGTGATTGTTGTTCTCGGTTTAATCTTGGTTTTATATTCTTTGCTATTAGAATCTTGTTATTTTTTTGCTTCCGCTTCCTAACAGTTCAAACTCATCCTTTACCTTCGGAAGAGGATTATAGTGTATGTCTTTTTTGTATAGCTTAATACCATAAGCATGACGAGATATGTGCATAAAAACACTTTGTTACGAAAGTCAAGATCGCCATCCTCATGCAAACTAGTTTTTATTGGGAAGTCATTAAACAGTGAAGAAATGAAAGAGAGAAACCCCATTTCAATTCTTATCATGAACATGTTTTATGAGATTAGCTTCTCCACATCATTTTCACCCAATCAACTCAAAAGTTCAAGTATGCATGGTTCAAACAAGAAAACTTAAAATTCCTTCTTCAAGAAGATGAAAACAGCAAATTGACTTAAAATTCCTTCTTCAAAAAGATGAAAACAGCAAATTGCTCCCTCAGCCAAGCAAGATGGCTGGAAATTGACTTTTCAAGCATGGCTGGAAATTGCATTTTCAAGCCTGAAAAAGATTGACTTTTCAAGCATGGCTGGAAATTGCATTTTCAAGCCTGAAAAAGATCGCCGGTGCTTAAAAACAAAACAAACAAGTTTTCTGCACCACAAAATGATGAAAAACATAGCGAGAAAATAAGTTTATAGGCATAACAAAGAGCAAGTTATTCTCATGGGCAGCCCATTAATTTTCTTATGCAACTCTACGGTAAAATTTATTGCAGCCAAGTTTTTTTTTTTTTTTTTTTCACCAAGCCAATTTTTAAAAAATCTCTCCATATGATGCTTGGCGTTTTAAAGAAGTCTTTTGTCTTCATATTTGAAGCATAGAAAGCTTGTTTTTTTTTTTTTTTTACCAAGCCAATTTTTAAAAAATCTCTCCATATGATGCTTGGCGTTTTAAAGAAGTTTTTTGTCTTCATATTTTTTTTTGGCGTTATAAGAATAACTTGCTCTTTGTTATGCCTATAAACTTGATTTCTCACTATGTTTTTCATTGCTAGTAATTTGTAGTACATAAAAAATATTTGTAGTACCAGCAATATTTTTCTTAATTGAAAATGCAATTTTCTGTTTGAGTGGGTCTAATAGTTAAGAACATGTGTTTTCTCCCCAGAAGTTAAAACCAGAGGGGGTAGAAGTTGTACATGCTTATCTATATTAAACCCGTTGTGATGAGGCTCTAAGGGTGAATGTTCCCAATGCATGAAATGGTACTAGCTACATATTTACATTATGTCAAAAAAAGAAAATGCAATTTCCAACCATCCTTTCCATGCTTGAAAAGATGAATTCCAGCCAGCTACAACACTAGGGCCTACTAGACTTGGACGCCTAATGCATGACGTGGTACTAGCTACATATTTACATAATGTCAAAAAAATAAAATGCAATTTCCAGCCATCCTTTCCATGCTTGAAAAGAGGAATTCCAACCAACTACAACATTAGGGCCTACTGGACCTGCTTGCTCATTGATAGATTAATGTTTACATGTTGATTATGAAATGATTATGTCAGGGTCATTAGGGAAGGACCGAAAAGATGGAAATGTTTTCCTACCTTTTTTTTAACTTTTCGTAAGGCCAATTGTTGGGAGGGTGTTATGGATCTTAATGGAATAGTTGTAACTAATCTTTAAACTAAAATGGATGATGCAAATTGTTGCCCGGTAAAGAGAAAAGTTATTTTCCAGTATTGGTATCCACGCTTAGATATAGAATGTAAGCGATATGATATTATTGAATTTCAAATGGTTCTATTAAACTTTCACTACATTTAATTTGGTTTCCATAGCTTTCCTCTTCCTTTAATCAACTTCCACCTAGAAGTCCCATAGATCCTGTCCACCTCACACAACTTACACTTGCTCACAACATAAGTATTCATTACATAAACAAGCATATATCAATCATAGTGTATGTGCTAATCTACTCACAATTAAGACTATCAACTACCTCCCGTCAATCAAGTATTTTCCCCCAGTCAGAAGCACAATCACTAAACTCTTCATTCAAGCCTTGGATTGACCTCCTAATCCTTTTCAAAGTAGAGTTAGGAAAGGAGGGGAATTACATACTCTCGTACTTGGAACAAAACTTGGCCTCAAGTTTTTATGCAGTTACCATAAAATTTGCACGCCCATTTCCTGATACAACAACTTACCCTCAAGGTAGTCAATCAAATGATTTTCATTTACTAGAAAAGGCTTGCATTCTTGGGACAAATCCATTAAAAAAAACCCACTCAAGCTCAAGTGTGGTTCTTAAACAATTGTCAATTTAAGACTTACACAATAGAGCACATCAACTCTATTCCCAAAAATAAGGTAGATACTTAAATCTCTAAAACCCAAGTCCAAAAGTCAGAAGTCCCCTTTAAGGTAAGTCACAAGTCCCCTTTAAGGTCTAAAGTAGAAATCTTTTGTTGTTTCTAGGGCCTCTTATAAGAGGTAAACCAAAAAGCATCAATTGTCAAATCCCTATTGATAGATAATAAATTGTTTGCCAATACTTTTTCAGTGTCTTCTCAAGAACGACAATTTTGTCTTAGTTGTGAGTTCCTTTTCTCTAGTCCCTTGAATAACTACTTTGATGATACCCATCAATAAAATTCTAATATGAACTTAAAAGTAATTGTTATGTCTCTATTAAAAAGGAAAACATTCATACCTAAAGAACTTAGAAAACACATCTTCCAAATTTTACCATCCAAGCTAGCCAAGAAAAATAGAGGGAATTCAATTGTGAAGTCCATTCCTTACAAAAGAATGAACAATGTTGGGAAAGAAAGTCAAGAGCTAATGAACACATCCTATTACAGCTAGATTTTGAGCACTTTGATTTTTGCAGTGCTTGGGATCACAAGATTCCGAGTGATAAATAGGAGTTCCTCTGTCCAATTTTAACCAAGCTAAGAATTTTCTTGTAGATATCTTAGACTAACAATATGGTCAAGAGAATCATAGCAAGAAAGGAAGAGAACGAGGTTAGATTCCATACATAGATCGATAAACAATAAGTAGGAAAACACTATAAGAACAATAATAGGAATACAAACCACAATAGAAACTACCATTGACAATAACCAAGCCACAACAAAATTTACCATTGGTAACATCAACCCACTTGTGGTAGGGAAATATTATTGTAGATGGTACAATGGATAAGAAAAACGCAAAAGGGAAATGTCACAATTCCATCCCTAAAATTAATAAAATAGCATTTAGAGTGATTATCTACAAAGAATTTAAATGGCTAAGCTCTAATCAATTCTGGACAAAGACTCTAGTATTTGGTCCATATTCCTCAAACATGAATTTCATGTAAATGAGCCTTTAACTGGTTTATGTGTTTGACACATGCTATGCAAATAAATCAATGACAAGTCTCACCATTCAAGCATTCTCATGAAAATAAAATTCAAATTTCTACTATTTAAATCGTAAGCTAAACATCATGCGTGAAATGACATTCTTTGCCCAATCATTAATGGTGCATATACACCCAACTTTCCAGTAGCATTCCTCCAAAAATCAAGTTAAAAACAAACATCTTCCTCGGTCAAAATAAAGTCACTCAATCAAGCTTTGTAAAAACCATAAGGTGAATACTTTTTATCAAATAATGTCTCATATGCAGATACATGAATGAAGTTTTGTCAACTTTCTAGTGAAAATAAATTTTGAGCATAAAAATTGAAGAAACAATCACAAAGTTCATGTTGGAAACATGCCAAGGAATTTCCCATGCGGTCACATGCACATGCATGCAGCTATATTAGGAATGTACATGCATGCACTCTTTTGTGAACATATTGTGTAACTGGTGGATCTAATTATAATCAGTTAGTCTAATTGTTTGAGAGATGTTATATATATGAGCATACCCATAGAGGTGAGAGTGCAAGGTGTGTAGAGTGTGTGAGTAAGACACAATAATGTGGAGTGCAGTGTGTATGTGAGGAGAGGATGGTTGTATGCATGTGTTGGCTATTGTAATTCTCCCTTGAATAATAAGAATACCGATTATCATTGCCCCATGGTTTTTCCCTTATTGGGTTTCCACATAAATCACTGTGTCAATTGTGTGATGTTCTCGGTTTAATCTTGGTTTTATATTATTTGTTATTAGAAACTTGTTATGTTTTTTCTTCCGCTTCCTAACAAGTGGTATCAGAGCAGGTAGAGTAGGTGTTGCAGGTGAGCCAAGGCAAATTGTGTACAAGTTTCTTATGAGCGCAAGACCCTTTGGACATGTTTTTGACACACAAGGATAAGCAGACTGAAGTACTGATGAGCCTAGATATTTTCTGAGAACCAGAAAGTGTGATTGATGGATTTTCAAGTCACCGACGCTCCCTAGGAAGTGTTAGAGCCGCGTCGACACTCTCACACTTCATAAATAAGGATTTCCCCAAAATCAACGCACTCGATTCATGCACCACAAAGCGTCAGGGAATCAACGCTCCCTTTCTACACTCACAGGAGTGTCAATCTCTAGAAATTCGTGTTCCCTTTCCAAACTCATAAGAGCGTTGATCTAACAAATCAAAGGTGCGAATGGTATGAAGAATTTTTAAAAGGGCGAATATTTTATGAGTGGATGACGTCTTATTAAGTGGAGAATATTATTTAACAAGTGTTGCATGGCAATGTAGTCCCTGCTAGGTTGGAATGGGAATAAATGCACTGCTATGGCGGGACCGAGGGAGAAATAGAAGTCCGAAACAACATAGACACGTAGGAAGCATCTTTAAGTACAAGTGGTATTCATGCAGAGGATGACTCGTGTCAGTGTGTCACACGCCAGCCATAAGACATTGGGTTGGTAGATGATACCCAAAGAACCTCCCAAATTAGTTAATCATAATATTATGTTAATATGTGCTTAAGATTCGAAGGAGGCAGGTTTTTCCTGGGGTGTGTATAGTTCAAACATGGGACTTAGAAAATTTATGTTTCAATGACTTGAAATAAAGGTTCCTGGAAAAAAGGACAAGGAATCACACACATTAAACATTCAAATATAATAAACACAATTTCCTGACATCCAACATAGTTGAAGAAAATAAATTTAGCATTCCGATGTGAAATTTATCAAAAATTAATAATGTCTATTACATATTTCTGGAATATGTTCCATATTTATGGAAATTTAAATGTGTTTGTCATATAGACTGTGATTGGGGATCCCGCGGACCATAAAATAAATAAGTACAAGAAATAGGACTATAGAAAGAAGAAGTGCACGACGGTAGAGAGGAAGACCTGAAAAGAAGAAATTGGAAGTTATGAGTCTTTGGTTAGAGATTTTTTTTTAAAGAGGTAGAATAACTGGATTGATAAAGAAAACAAGATGTGATCAGTATAGACTTACTATGAAGCCGATGCCTTTTTGTTTCTCTCGTCGATGGCCACTAGAATCATGCCAACGGGTTGTTGCCCTTTGTCGGTGAGCTTGTCCATTCTCCTTTGGAGCCATTCTTCAATGTAGCTTCTCATGGGGGCCACATTGATTTCATCCCAGATTTCTGTGTCAAAAAGCTCGTTTTCTAATTTCCTTAGATCCATAGAAATACTATGCAGAGCCTGTTCAATTTCTTCATTGTGTGTCGAATAGTCCACTAGCCAGTTCTCGATGTCATCTTCACCATATTCAAGGATGCCGTAAAATTTTTCTAAAGACAACTCGTTTAAAATATCAAGTTGTTCATCGAAGGCTTGCTTGGTTAAGGACAAGGATTTGAGGATTAATTTTGGGTCTTGAACCTCTTTGGTACTTTCGACTAAGTCTGTTTGGGTCAGGTTTCTGAATAATTCTTCTTTCTCTGATATGGCTTGTTCACATGATTCGACAATGAGGTGTAGGTTCTTAACTTTCTCTTTCCAACATGCTTTTAATTGTTCGATCCTCTTTGGGGAGGGGATATCCTCTTGTCTTCTTTTCAAACTCAAGTTGTTGATGGAATGGTTGGAAAAAGGGATCACCGTATGTTCATAGAAACGTTCTTCATTTTTTAAATCCGTTTGCAAGTGTTCGTGCAAATCATTTCCCCTCATTCGAAAGGAAGCTATATTTTGTGATGTTTCCTAGGCTTCAATAATTAGCTGCATTATTTTCTTGATATTCTTCTCTACATAGCCTCTACAGGATGTGAGGAGGCTAGAGGATCCTTTTAACTTGGCTGTAGGGGTGGCGGGCATGGATTTTGCTAAAGGACTAGAAAACACTATGGTAGGAATGAAAGCCTCCTCCAATTCCTTGATTCGGTCATTCAGTGTGGCATTCTCTGCTTCAATTCCTCTAATGGAATCATCAAGAGCATCAATGGTTGTGCGGTGAAATCGGGAGATTTGGGACGACTTCATTTTCCTAAGGTTAATCTCTAAACGAGATTTCCCTTTCTTATTTGTTACATCTCTCTTTTCAATAATTAAATTTTTAGATTGGCTGTAAAAAACAATGCTCTAGAATATGAAGGATTCATCTTCGTAAAAAATGTCGGTCTCAGCTTCATCAAAAATGTCGGTCTCAACTATTTCCATTGTGGAACTATGGTGCATTGCGTTCGCGGGCAGATCAAATTTGTGGAACATGTCATCCACAAAAGTTTCAAGTTGCATGTAATCACTTTCAATTCCAGGCTCTTCCGCCTGCCCTATAATGTTTTTTCTCTTCTTCGTCAGGGGAAGCTTGTGAGAACTATCAATTTTTCTGCAAGGAGGGTTCTTATGTCCTCCTTCGTTTGAAGATTTATGGGTTTCTTTCTTACTGGGGTGGGCTGTTGAAGAGATACTCCATGATGTCGTGCTCTTGGCACTGTTGGCCAGGGACTGGGCATGCTTCTCACCAGAACGTTTTCCATGTTGTCTGTACAATTTAATTGAGCTTTGCAATGTCTCTAAGTCGCAATCGTCATAAGCAGGAGTGTTGTCATCACTATCTCTATATTTGGTCAGAGGTCTATGGATAAAAGAGCTTCTAAAGCCAAATGATAGTAAATGTTCTCTAAAAATCCCATTAGCGTCGAACCCTCTTATCCTTTCAACATATTTTAGGTTCAAGTTCTTGAAATGGCCTTTGAATTCGTCAATCTAGTTGAAGTGTCTGAAAATGAAGTCCCCAACTTTCCAGGGCAGAGGAATGAATTGCTTTTTTCTCTTGCCATGGAAAAAATGCAACCAATAGTTGTATTTCCTTGCTATTTCTGTAACAAACATCTTGTTTGTGATGTGACATGGAAGGAAAGCAGGATTTTCCTTGGAGCCAAAGATCATTATTACAATGTAATTTTCCTTTCGTTCAAGTGTCCCCTTCCTATCCAAAAACTTGGTTGCCTGGATAGACATCTGGGGAGCATCCTTTCCTAACAATAAATCTTTGAAAACCGAGACAAAGTCATTGAAAACCTCATAAAAATAATGGGAGGCCTTGTGTCTCCACAAGGCTTGGTACCAGAATGTTATTGGGTCAAATTCATAGTTTATTTTCTTGCACAGAGACAGTTTTGGAAACAGATAGAAATGCGTTATTGCGAAAATCAAGTAGGATGACATATAAAATTTATTCTCTTCTTTGAATTGTGACAGTTGGGAACAAATTTCAATGGAAATTAGCTTCCCCCAATAAAAACCAAAATTTTCCTTGACTGTGAAATAAAAAATATAAAGAACTATACGGGAAATGTTTGTCGTGGATTCTTGTCTCGTTATTCTTGTAAACAACCAAGAATTTTCCCGGAATGAATATCTAAAGGATCTGACCTGCAACTTTGTGATATCTTTAGGAACTGCTATCAGGTCTTCGAGGAACTCAGGTAAGAGGTCCAACCCGTTATCATGTTTTTCTAAGAACTACTTACAATCTTGTCCTTTGAAGGTCAATGTTGGCTTCGACAATATTAACATCTTGTGGAAGACCTGAGGTGACAAAGAAACATGAGAATGGTTGCGCAGTGGAATAATTCTTTGTCTTGAAATATATTTTTCGACGCGCCAAGAGACCACCTCCTTACAGTTAAAAACCTTAGGGACACATCCTGCACGAGCGATTCCAGAGGTCCAAATCACTTCGTTCTGGGATGAATGGGATGAATAGTAAGAGTGTGCTCTAGACCACTGGAAGTTCTGGTCCTCACGTCCAAAGATATTCACTGTATCTCCATAGAACTGTTGTCGAGTTGTTGCCATAAGTTTACGAGAAGGTTTGTTTTCTCCAGACGATGTTTGAAATGAAGAGTTTGAAGGGATAATATAGCCTTGGGAAAATATTGGTCCAAAGCGTGTGAATGGGAGATCTCCTCGAGCCTTTTGCTCATTCATGGCAATCTCGACGGTTGTATCATAATGCACTGTTAGCATTAAAGACTAGTAATTGCATACCTAGAAGTGCGAAGATGGAGGGTACGACAATGAGCAATTAAGAATTGGAGATTCCATGAATGGGCCAACGCGATGACCCATGTTTGAGATGAACAATCAAAATGGATAATATAACTCTCCGCAGATCTTGGTTTAATGCGTATTAATGGGAGATCTCCTCGAGATTTTTGTTCATTAATGACAATGTTGATGGTTCCTGCATGATGAGCTGTTAGCATGAAAGGTTACTAATTGCATATTAAGAAAGAAGTACGAAGGTCACGGGGATGGGAAAGAGCAATTAAGGAGTGTATAATAATCGAAAGCGGTCGGGCGGGATTCAAAATAGGGTTACAAGGTACAACCGTCAGAGGTGAGGGTTTGTGGGTCAAATTGTGTGTCACAGAACTTTTTGAGTGGAAAACACATAACACAGAAGAGGGCATGATGGGATAGTACAGAGGGAAATTTGTATATCGCAGAACTCCGAGTACTGTTTGCAGGCCATAGAAAAATGGAAGCGCAAACGTGAGCCCGCCTGTTCGGGAACCCACAATTGAAAAAGTGGGTTAAGTATGCAATAGGGAAACAACTGGCCAGACTCATTTTCGCTAATATATTGAAATTTGTAATAGATATCCCATTACCTAGCAAGATATTTTCTGCATGTCTCTGGGAAAGTTCTGTGCCGATAGTCAATGTGACTGTCTCGTCGAGCCTTTTGATTTTTAATGACGGTCTATACAGTTGTTGCATGATGAACTGTTAGCATTAAACCTTGGTCGTTGCATACTTTGAAAGAAGTGAGAAGGTGGCAGGCACAGTAAACAGTGACTAAGAATTGGATATTTCGTGAACCCGCCAACTCGAGGATCTGTGAAAGAGATTCCATGAAATGGGAAAGTATGGAAAATGGTCAGACGAGCTTCAAACTAGGGCAACAATGGTTCCCCAAGAGACGTGACTTCCCGAGGGTCAAATTGTATGTCTCAGAACTTGAGTGCAAAATGTATACCACGGAAGAGGGGATGATGTGGGAGTTCAACGGTCAATTTGTATATGGCAGAAGTGTGGGAGATCTCCTTGAGCCTTTCGCTCATTAATGACATGTTTAAGGTTCATGCATGACGAAGTGTTAGCATTAAAGCTTACCAATTGCATATCCAAAAAGAAGTAGGAAGGTGGCGGGGACATGGAATAACAATTAAGGAATGGATAATTATCGAAATAGGTTGGTCGGGATTCAAAAGGGCTACAAGATACAACCAACAGAGAAGAGGGCCCAAGGGTCAAATTTTATCTCTCGGAAGTGTTGACCGCAGAACATGTAACATGGAAGAGGGCATGATGATGCATTCCTGTAGACAAATTGTATATTGTGGAAATCTGGGTACTGTTTGCTAGTCGTGGAACATTGGAAACAAAATCCTGAGCCTGCCAGTCCGGGAACCCGTAATTGAAAAAGTGTCTAAGTATGGAACAAGAAAACGATAGGCTGGATGCTATACATAGTGGTTGCAACATGTGCAACCATGGAAATGTACCACGTCATGAACATACAACCAACTTCCAGCTAAGTATTGAAAGGAACGATGGATGGTTAGGCTCATGAAAGGGCATTCCAGCGGACAAATTGTATATCGCAGAACTCTGAGCACTGTTTGCAAGTTGAAGAATATTCGAAACAGAATTTTGAGCCCGTTAGTTCGAGAACCCGCAATCGAAAAAGTGTCAATCAAAAAAGTGTCTAAGTATGGAATAGGGAAATGGTAGCCCAAACTTGTTTTTGCTAATATATTGAAATTTGTAATAGCTTTCCCATTACCTGGCAAGATCTTCTATGCATGTTTCTGGACAAGCGGTGTAGGGATAGTCAGTGTGACTGCCTCCTTGAGGCTTTTGCTTATTAATGACGATCTTTATGGTTGTTTCATGATGAAGTCTTAGCATTAAACCTTTGTTGTTGCGTATTTGGAAAGAAGTACGAAGATGATCGGCACAAGAAACAATGACTAGGAATTGGATATTTCGTGAACCCGCCAACCCGAGGATCCAAAATAGGGTGACAAGGTTTCCCCAGAAGATGTGAGGCCCCAATGGTCAAATTTTATCCCTCGGAAAATTTTAATGCATAATGTGTAACACATAAGAGGGGACGATGTGGGAGTCCGACAATCAATTTGTATATCTTGGAGGTCCGGGTGTTATTTGTAGGTCACAGAACAATGGAAGTTAATCTAGAGGCCAGAATAATTAATGTGTATTGGGAAGGGCATGATTGTGGTGGGGATGGAAGGGAGCCATAAATGGTTTGAAACTTTTTATGAACCCGGGGTGGAATTGTAGATCATGGAATTTATTTGGGTGCAAGATGTATATCACGGAACATGTGGAAAATTTTTCCTAAGTATAGAAAGGAATGGCGGTCGTTCTGAGTATTGTAAATGGTGGTTCAATACGTGTTAATGGGAGATGTCCTCGAGGTTTTTTGCTTGTTAATGCCAATTTTTTTGTACCAGTGTGTTCAATTGTCACTAGTAAAACCATAATTAATGTGCATTGCGAAGGTCGCAAAGTTAGTGGGGATGGAAGGCGGTAACATATGCTTTGAAACTTTTGTGAACCCTGGTAGAGTGAAGCTTGCGAGTTTGAGGAGTCTGTGGTGGAATTGTAGATCAATTTTTTTTTTTAGTGCAAGATCTATATCACAGAACAAATAGCAACAAAGTTTGAAAGCGCCAACCCTAACAACCACGGCCATAAAATTGGCTAAGTATGGAAAGGAACAATGGTCGGTTGGACTCGTCATGTGATGATATAGATGGAGATGAAGATCTATCAGCCCACCAACCCGGGAACCCACGATCATAATAAGGTGACTAAGTATATAACCAGAAAGGGATAATAGACATGAAGAAGAAAAGGGAAAAGGGGTTAGGTATCTTATAGAACAAAATCTACTGTTCGTTTATTAATGCCAATATTTTCGAACCTCTGTTGAGTTCTCACTAGTAAAATCATAAATTGTAGATCACAATTTTTTTTGGGTGCAAGATGTATATTACGGAGCAAGGGGCATAATTGTTGGATATCGCAAATCCGGGACCCACTGGTTAGATAATTGGATAAGTGTTGAAATGGACTGCGGTTGATTGGGCTCATGGTGTGACGATATAGATAAAGATGAGCATCAGCCAATCCATGAACCTGGGAATCCGTGATCATAGAAATGCCACTAAATAGAGAACCACAAAGGGATAATAGAGGGGAAGAAAACAAGGAAAATTTAAAGATAAAGTGTTTATATTAATATATATTAATAGATTATTTCTGGTCCAAATGTAAAGCATCTTCCAATATATATATATACACACACACACACACACACACACACACACACACACACACACACATATGACGTAAAAAAAATTATATGCACGGATATTATCAAATAGAAGAAGCTGTAATATATGAAGAATATTGAATAGGAACATGACGTCAACACCCAAGTTGCCTTGTTGAAACAATCATTAATTCATTCTATTTACGGGAGCTTGAAGAATGAATGCAGGACAAGTCCTCCCATTTATTTCTTAAGTATAGGGAGGGGGCCACATAAGTATGGTCTATCACAAATTATTCTTCCATGTAAAATGTAAGGAGCGAATAGAGTAGCCTTTATTTAAATTGAAGTGTTGGGCAGCGGAAAGAAAAACTTGTCGTGCATGTTTAACCACACACAAAAAAGAAAGTACAAAATAAAATAAAAAACAATATCAGACATTGGAAAACACCATACAAAAAACTCAAATATTCTATATTCAGATAAACTGGGTTACAAAATACAGCTGAGATTATTTCCCAAAATAGTTGTCTTGAGATAGTTCAACATATATTCTCTGAAATTTAAATGCATTTTCCATAATGACTGCGATTGAGGCTGCTGCCGACAAACAAAAAAAATATGCACAATAATCAAGCATGTAGACAGTATTTTATAGATTTCAACTTGATCATCAAATGCTTTCTTGGTAAAAAACAATGAGTTGAATATCAATTTCGGGTCTTGGACTTCATTGGTGCTTCTAGATAGATCTATCCCAACTTTTTGAATAGCTTGTATCTTCTAGATATGGCCTGCCTAAATTAGTTGTTTATTCAACATTCCATACTTTGCTAAGTGTTAATTTCCCTCTATTGTCGGAAACTTTGGGTTTAAGGTGCCTTCCTTGTAATGTTCCTGGTCATCGACATCTAAGACAACTTAGAGATGTGATTCAAGCCCAATTCAAAGATGAGAGAGTGGTTTTATGTGACGTCATCTTTGGGGGAAAAAATCATGTTAGCTAACAAAAGCTAAGACAAAAAAAATTCAAGTATGTTCTGACTGCTATTCTCCCTGTATTCGATCATATGTTTGGTTGAAAGGCCTGCCTGAAGATTTGTATGTTGAATTTCTTTGTTTTATTGATGTAAATTGGAAGGGACATGCAAGTCACCTACAAAATGCTCCTCTGTTGAAGTACATAGCTTCTTCCAGCAACAGACATATGGAAAGTGTATCAAATGTTGCAGATCACATCAGAATATATCTTTCGTCATAGGGGTGGCAAACATCACAGCTCACAAAATTGTATGGAATATTCGGAAGTGACGCCAAATATTACTCCATACCCGAATATACTTATAAGGAAATTATAAATTTGGATCCTCACGAATGTGAGAAACTGTATGCGTGTTTGAATCAACATTCAAAAATTACATAACCTTTTATGACAAAGTTGTAACAGACTTGACATACAACCAACTTCTATGTCAAAGATTGTTGAGCGACCTATGGATGCAGTAACAGACTCGAAATACAATCAAATTTTGATCACTACTGATACTAATGTTAAGTGTAAGAAGTCATGATCCCGGGTTACAGGTAGTTTCAGCTTCAGGCATCCACACTAGCGCTGATTCCAGGCTCTAGATAGCTTCGACTTCGGACATCGACACTGGCGGTGGAAATGGGAACAATGCTATTGAATGCAGTGCGGTAATGTGGTGAGCAAGAAGTGTTGTCATTGTCAAAGCACTTAGACTGTAGGATTTTCAGACCTGCAAAGAGCATCGACTTTAGTGTTGCTTTGTCACGACAATTACAATGTTTCTATGAGTCCAAAAATATTTGGAGGTTGGGTGTCCTGTGCGATAATGACCTTGACATTAGGTACATGTCAGACATCTATTACCTGACATTGCAATGTTAATGTGATTGCCATAGTGGAAGATGACTTGATTGCATTGGCACAGGCAATATTAATTGTGTGATTAATTAACATCCTTGAAGGACGTGAATCCCAAACAACGCCTGAAAGTTTTCGAACAACTGTGTGTTAAAAAAATACATTGTTTTATATTTTAAGAAATAAGAAATTGTATTTTCTATGTCTAACATTGGGTTGCACACATAAACCTTTTTAAGTTAACCGAAATTAATATATAGTCAACTCAGATTCCCGGAAGCGATCAAATTCCCTAGAGCTAGTTTATTTCCATCATGTTGGTTGGTATAGAAGGATCCACCACCAGGACAAAGAAAGCAAGTAGCAATAAAAGCACCTGTGCAAACACAAGCTAGTGATGGAAGCACTCTTTGACCAGTAAGGAATTATGTCCTTATCGATCTGTGATCCTGATGAACAACTCGAGAGGCGCTTGCGGAGAGGCCATGACTATTTATTTGATCTAGACAAGGAAATACTTCAAGCATTAAGCAATTCCTTTTTTTTTTTTTTCAAATATCGGATCCACTGCAACAGAAGAAATGCATTCTTCTCATTCAAAACAAGGGAAACAACAGGAAGATTGATATTGGGTGGAAATAGATCTGGAATATCCTACTACATCAAGGTCTCTTCTAAAGAATGAAACAAAATGATTACATGAAGGTGGTAGTAAAAGGTGATTTTCAGAAACCAAATCATTACCTAAACACGTTAAACTTCTTGCAGAAGGTGGTAGTATAAAGTAATCTTCATAAAGTGTTGCAAAGTCCACAATATAGAATTCCTTCAATTAAATTTTCCCAGTTACATGTCGATGCAGGCATCATAAAGTTTTGAGAGCCTCGTTCCCTGGTTATATACCCACCTTCAAGTACGAGGAGAATATTATTGCATAGAGCGACAAGCTGTTCGACCCAGATGCAATCATATGCATAGTAATAGTGAAAAAAATGTGCAGTAGCCATAGAAAGTTGATTGTATGTGGAGTTTGTTGCTACATCCAAAGGATGGTGAACAAACTTTGATAAATAATCTAACTTTCTGTCAAGTCTGTTACCACACCCATAAGTCGCTCAACAAACTTTGAAATAGAAACTTCTGTAATTTTAGGATGTTGATTCAACCACCAATACTGTTTCTCACATTCGTGATGATCCAAATTTATAATTTACTTCTGAGTATATTTGTGAATGGACTAATATTTGGTGTCATTTCTGAATATCCCAGACCATTTTCAAGCCACGATATGTGCGACTCCTCTGACGAAAGATAAATTCTTGTGTGTTCTATAGAATTTGATACATTTTCCAAATCTGTGTTGTTGGAAGAAGCTATATACTTCAACCAAAGAGAATTTTGTAGGTGACCTGAAAGTCCCTTCCAATTTCTAGTAACAAAACAAAAGAAGTTCAACATACAAATCTTCAGGCAAGCCTTTCAGCCAACCAAAGCATCAAATACAAGGAGAATACCAATCAAAAGATACTTGAATTTTTTTTTGTGTCTGAGTTTTTGTCGGCCAATAGAGTTTTTTTAGCTCAAAGCTGACGTCACATAAAACCATTTCCTCGTCTTTCAATTGGGCCTAAATGGAATCTCTAAGTTGTCTCACATGTCTATGACCAGTAACATTACAACGAAGGCACCTTAAAGCCCAAGTCTTCGATGATAGAGAGAAATGGGAATAAGTATTTAAAATGAACGCTGGAGGATGATATTATAATATTCCGTAAATCTTGGTTTAATTTGTTTTAATGGCAGATGCCCTCGATCTTTTCACTTATTAATGCCAATCTTTTCGAATATCTAAGCAGATTCTCAAATATGACAACATGTAATATATGCACAGTATTAAAGAGGGACATGACATGAAGACCTTTGTGGATGAAATGTTTGTGGATGGCAGTGTGGCAGTACAATATTGCACTGTTACTATGATGATGCCTTAAAAAAACAAAAATAACCAACACTTTTTTCCAATTCAATATGGATGCAAAAAAATCATCAGATCCCATAATATTCGCCCGTTAATGCGTTTTAATGGGAGATGTCCTCGAGCTTTCCGCTTATTAAATCCAATCTTTTCAAACCTGTCTGGTGGGTTGTCACTAGTAAAATCATAATTAATGTGCATTGGGAAGGGCAGAAGGTGGCAGGGATGGAGGGGAGTGAAAAATGCTTTTAAACTTTTCTGAACCCGCGAAGATTTGAATACTCAACTAAGTATGGAAAGGTGGGTCAGATAGAGAGAGTCATTGTAGGTAGAGTCAGGCTTGCGAGCTCGAGGAGTTTGGGGTCGAATTGTAGATCACCAAAGTTTTGGGTGCAAGATGTATACCTCGAACACAGGGCACCAGAGTTCGATAACGCCTATCCACGAACCTGCCTTCATAAAATTGGCTAAGTATGAAAACGAACGGCGGTCAGTCGGACTCGTGATTTGAATATATATATGGAGATGAGGATTTTTCAGGTCGCCACTCCGGATACCGGCGAGGACAGAAACGGGACCAAGTATAGAACCAATATTTTTGAATATGTGTGTTGAATAGTCACTAATAACATGAGCTAGCATTTCCATATGCAAGCATATTCCCAAATATGACAACCTGTAATATATGCATAGTATTAAAGAGGTACATGAGCACAAAAACATGAACCTACCACCCCAGGAAATCACGAGCACAGAAACGTGACCAAGTATAGAACCATAAATGCATAATAGAGGGGAAGAACAAATAGGAAAAATGGGTAAGTTTAGAAGAGGAAAAAGAAAGGGAGACAAGAAATTCATCCCTCACACAACAACACTTAGTCTCATAACTATGAAACCATAGAAACACATTAACTATGGGAAAAACATTCTCAGATATGAAATATAGTTCGAGCTCGACAAACTCTGGTTCAAGTCAAAAGAGATGTTGTTTATATCTATTGCAAAATTTTGCATATTATTTTATCTTAATAGTATTTTTTCGTGGCCCAACTGTAAAACCATGTTCCAATTTGCGTTTTCCAAGTGGAGATGTTTTTGTGAAGAAACCAGTGAACAATTACGAACAGGATTAACTGCAGCTGCAGGACCTCAAATAAGCAGCATCCAATGAACCAACGAACAAGCATCAACTAGTCAACCAGGAATGTCGGTGAATAAAAATATTGTGCAAATTTATTGCAAACAAGATTGTATAAAAAAATCAGAGGAATATATTGTAACATGCCTGTTAAGAAAACATTTCAGGTTGTGAGGCCTAGTAGGTAAACATCTAAGAATGTGAGGATTGTGCAAAGGCCTCCCACTGTGTAAACATTTAAGGTAGTTGCAGTTTTGCAAGGTTACCATTCTGCATCCGCAATTGGAACACCTCCATAACACTCAGTGACATATAGAAAAGGAAATCAAATTTTCTCTTCGCATATGAACATGTTCTGGAAGAGTATTTTGACTCAGGCATCTCCAACATTTAAAATTTTCACTTGCAAACTAGAAATAGCAAACAACAAAGAACGAACACGAATGCAAACGTAGCAATGAAACCCACCCTTCAATGGGGAAGGAAAGAGCGTAGTTCTAATCGTAGTTGCAGAATCCCAAGCATGAAAACTACAACAAAAACAACAACAATAGGAAAACAAGAAACCAGTCAACAAGCAACGAGTAAGCAACAACTAGTGAACCAACAATGCCACCAAAGAACAATATTTCCCATATTCACTACATACAACATTGCAGAAGAAAAAAAACAGGGACGGAAATGTATTGCAACGAGCATGTTAAGCAATGCAGGAATGCAACCGCAGCACTGGGACCCATTGGTGAATGGAGAAGGACAAAAGTGCATCCCCTGGCCTGCAAACTGAAACAACAGGTCCAATTGAATATGTAGGACCCCAACCTTGCAAAGTTGAAGAAAAGAAGAGCAAGCATCAAATAACAAACCAGTGAACAAGCACCAAAAGGCCCAATTGCAGTTGCAGGACCTCAACTTTGCAAAGTTGAATCAAACAACAATAAGAAGCATCTAGCGAAGCAAGGAGCAAGAACGAACCAACAAACCAGGAATGTTGGTGAAGAAAAATATTGCCCAAATTCATTGCACACAATATTGTATCAAAAACTTTTGATGAAAATGTATTGTAACATAGCTGTTAATAAAACATTTCAGGTTGTGAGGACTGTCCAAAGGCCTCCCACTGTGAAAACAATTAAGAAAGTTGCAGTTTCCACGGTTGGTACTTTTCAATACTGGGAGCGATCAAAATCCTCTTGCAGTCCATATTTATATGTGATTACTACGACCAGAGAATAAGTACTGTAATGTTGTCTTCGTCTCGTTCTTGATCACCAATGTTTGACACATAAACCATCTCTATCGCAGCCACAATGACGTATAGGAAAAGGAAATTGTATTTTATCCTCACATACAAAGATGTTCTGCAATAGGATTTCGACTCAGGTATCCCCGATAGTGGAATTTCTCACCTACAAACTGCAAATAACAAACAAAAAACAACAAATAGGAAGTTAAACACAACACTGAAATCCACCCGTCAATGGGGAACGACAAAATACCACTTCCAATCACGATTACAGAATGCCAAGTGTGCAAACTACAACAGGACCAACAGACAAACAAGAACAACAACAACATACAAACAAGAAATCAATGAACAAGCAAGGAGCAAGCATCAACCAATGAACCAGTAATGTCGCCGAAGAACAATATTTCCCATATTCACTACAAAGAACATTACATAAAAAAAATCGGAGGAAACTGTATTGTAAGAGGCTTGTTAAGTAAACATTTAAGGTTGTGAGGCATGTTAGGTAAACATTTAAGTCTGTCAGGACTGTTGTGTAAACATTTAAGAAATAATGCAATGTGGCAGGTCTGTTACGTATGAAAAAACAAGTATTATATTATTTTATAACAAAAAAAAAAAATTAGTAGCAATAGTTCGAACAATAGAGGCCATTCAAAAAAAAAATTTATTCAAAGGACAAACTAAGATGAAGTCAACTAATAAAAAACCGACTCTCTATGTTCAAAACTTTGGATATCCAAACATTTCAAAAAAATAGTAAAAAATCAGAAAGACCGTATATGATCAAAAACTTTGGATATGCTAACATATAAAACATTGGGAATAACGAAGCTGGCAATAAGACCTCCAATCTGTTATCCAATCAGATCATGACATATATGGTATTTTTTACTATAAACAAATCAATGTTTTTAGTCGCTAGTACCAACAATAGAGATTATGGAAATATTTTTAGTCAAACGACAAACTAATATGAAGTCAACGAATTATCGGTCTCTATAGTCCCTCTACACCTTCGATAGGGACTAATAAAGGTGAGGTGGAAATTTCTTATGCACCTAAGACAAATTAGGTGATGGATCGACTTTATGATTAAAATGGGTGGAGAATGGTATAAGGGGAATATTTTAAAAAAAGGGTTTTTTCAGATATATATATTTTTGAAAAGGTTATATTTTTGGAGCTTAAACTTTTTCTGGAATTCAACCTTCAATTTTAAGATTTTTTCATCCATTTTAAAAGAGCTCAGTTTAGTATAATGTACGATTTGGGAGGTTGTGCTAATGGCGAAAGTGTAGAGTTCTAAGTTTGAGGTGGAGAAATTCAACGGTAAGAATAGCTTCACACTATGCAAGCTCAAGATGCGGGATCTTCTTGTGCAACAAGGATTGCAAAAGGTGTTGGCTAGAAAGACAAAGAAACCGACAAGCGTGACAAACGAGGACTGGGAAGATATGGATGCAAGATCCCTTAGTACCATTTGTTTGTGTCTGGCAAATGAAGTGTTGTTTAACAACTCTGAAGAGAAGACACCAGCAGGTTTGTGGAAGATACTGGAGAGTCTATATATGACAAAGTCCTTGACTAACATAATCTTCTTGAAGAGGTAGTTGTACAACTTGTAGATGAAAGAAGGTACGAAAATTGCTGATCACTTGAATGTTTTCAATACTCTGATTTGTCAGTTATCTAGTACGGATGTAACGTATGAAGATGAGGACAAGGTGTTTATGCTACTATGTTCATTTCCCGAGTCTTGGGATCATCTGGTCACATCTATGTGGTTTAGTGCAACAAATTCCATTGATTATGACACTATTGTGGGAGCTTTGTTGTCTAAGGAAATGAGAAGATCTAGTAAGGAAACATCAACATTAGAAGCAATGGTGGTTAGAGGTTGATCTACAGAAGTAGGGAAAGATTAGAAATGTACAACCAGGTCTAAGTCAGAAGACAGAAAGGGTAAGGGAAAATGTTGGTTCTATGGAAAATTTGGGCATCTCAAGAAGGAGTGTTGGAAAAGACAACAAACATCCAAAGAGGACTCCACAAAATAAGAAAATTCAGCTATAGGTATGGTTGATGAATTTATGTCTGTTTGTTGTGTCTTACCACCTGTGTTCACATAGAAGGTGTAGGGCGGTGATGGTTGAGTTATCGTGAAATATATATATATATATATATATATATATATATATATATTGTATTTACTTTGGAGTTGTAAAAATAATTGATTGCATGTAAATGCCAAATGGGCATACGTTTGTAAGACCTGGATATGCATGTGTACCCCTGGTTTATCAGCATGGATCATTTTAGGGGCTAAATTTCGCTCATGGGCTAATTTTCCATGGTTTTTCTAAAAACTAGATTCACTATTTTAAAAATGATTTGCCCAAATTCTATGGGATAAAATTATTTTACCTTAAAAATAGCCAAAATTTTATAAAAACTATATAAAATCCTTATAAATTTGAATATTTTTACAAAAATATCACCAAACATTTATAGTTGGCATAGGAAGGATTAGTAAGATTTGCCAAGGTTTCTACATTTTAAAACAAATTTTCATCCTTAAATCATCCCTATTTATCAGGTCACCTATGAAAAGTCTAAACACAGATTTAGGTAGATCGAATATGTGGGGGGGAATGTATGTTGGGTTAACCTTGACTTGGTGAAAGAGTTAATGAGTTAAATTTGATTTTTTAGGTCAAAGCAGGTGGTTTTTTTGGGTCCATGTTTTTTGGGTATCCCATGGTATTGTGTCCATGGATTGCATGTAATGAAGCCTATAAAAGGCTTGGTGAACTCCATTGTAAATGGGTCTGGAGGTAAGCACTGAAGGATTACTTAGACAGCTTGGTCAGATTTGGTCAAGGGAATGTTCATGTTAAGGTAAAGAATTGAGAATCCAATGTGAAGTCCATGGAGGTGAGCGACAAAGGTTCACTTGGGTTGGCTTGGCCGGATTTGGTCAAAGTTGCTCGAATGCAAAGTTCGAGGTGGAGTAGTGTGTCTAGGTTAAAAAGGTGGGTCTGTAGAAAGGATGATGTGTTGGCAAGTCAATCAAGTGTTTGAGAATATATGATGAAGCTAGGTTCATATCCATGGAACTTGGAAATTATTGCAAGGAAGTTGGGATCGAATAGGAATGTTCGGTAATGCCAAGTTGCAACAATAGTTGTGGACATAAGCAGTTGAGCTATATGGTAACTTGGTAAACATCGGTTGCAAAATATAGGAAGATTCAAGAAGAGGTATGAACAACTCATATGGTAATTACTCAAATGTGAAATTATTCAGTTGTGATGCTTATGTTTTTTATCAGCACTCTAAGTAGGACCCAGATCAAACAGGAAGATATTTGATATGGTGATGATGTTAAGGGGTGCAGACTGTGGGATACTACTACCCACAGAATCATCATGGACAAAGATGCAATGTTTGATGAATATCCTTTTATAAAAATAAATATAGTAAAATATGAAAGGTCCAAAGCATGACTGGTAGCAGAAGGGTATTTGGAAAGACCGATTTCCATGAAAGTCTCTCACCAGTTGTTAAAATCTTGTTTCTATTCATGTTGTGTTAGCACTAGTTTTGTTAGTACAAATAGATGTTAAAACAATTTTACATGGATTTTTTTGGATAAGGGGATGTATTTGGAACAACCAGAATGGTTAGTTTAGAATCACAACAAAAGATTTGTTTGCAAACTCAAGAATCATTGTATGGCCTAAATCATGCCAGGGAAATGGTACAAGATGTTTGATTCCTTCACAGTGAGCCAAATTTTATAAGAAGTTAGTATAGCCATTGTGTTTATGGTATATTTGTTATCTTGGTGTTATATGTTATGCTTGTTGCAAGCACAAGTATGGTTGAGGTCAACAGGTTGGCTCAGGTGGTTAGGACATTTTTATGAAGGATATGGGAGCAACAAAATAAATATTGGGCATGGAAATACACAGAGACAACAAAAATGGTAAGGTTGGTTATCACAACAGAAGTATGCGGTGAAGATACTTAGAAAATTTAGTGTGAATAATGTGAAACCGGTAAAATCCCTTTGGCTTTCCATTGTAATTTTTTCTTCAGATTTATGTCCTAACTGATAAAGAAGAAACAGATTATATGTCTCAAGTATTATATGCTAGTAGGAAGTTTGATGATTGTGAAAGGGGAATGGTCATCATTTCACATGCATTTGGTGTTGTCGGTAGACACATGGCAAAACCAAGTGAAGAGCATAGAAATGGGTTCTTCAAACATAGAAGCACAAGTATCACCTACAATGGTTGCAGTGATTTAGTCCGTGGTTATGATTCATGAGATTTGGACAAGTGCATCGATTTATTAGACAAGTTATTGATGGAGACATAATGGTACATACTAGAGTGAATCGTGCAGGCATGTTCACACACCAATATTGTTAGAGAAGTTGTGGAGTTGTGATGGTGTTTGGATTCTCTTGGCTTGCAGAAAAGGTGATGAATTAATTAAGAGCATTATATATCAGGTACATTGTTGTCAAGGTGGATATTGTTGGAAACATGCCAACGAATTTCCCATGCGGACACATGCGCATGCATGCAACTATATTAGGAATGTGCATGCATGCACTCTTTTGTGAACATATTGTGTAACTTGTGGATCTAATTATAGTTAGTTAGTCTAATTGTTTGAGAGATGGTATAAATATGAGCATACCCATAGAGGTGAGAGTGCAATGTCTGTAGAGTGTGTGAGAAAGACAGAATATTGTGGAGTGCAATGTGTATGTGAGGAGAGGATGGTTGTATGCATGTGTTGGCTATTGTAATTCTCCCTTGAACAATAAGAATACTAATTATCATTTCCCTGTGGTTTTTCCCGTATTGGGTTTCCACATAAATCACTGCATCAGTTGTGTGATTGTTGTTCTCGGTTTAATATTGGTTTTATATTCTTTGCTATTAGAATCTTGTTACGTTTTTGCTTCCGTTTCCTAACAGTTCAAATTTATCCTTTACCTTTTGAAGAGGATTCCAGTGCATGTATTTGTTTTAGGTTAATACCATATTCAAGCATGATGAGATATGTGCATTAATTTTTTTTTTTTTATGAAAGTCAAGATCACCATCCTCATGCAAACTAGTTTTTATTGGGAAGTCATTAAAAAGTGAAGAAATGAAAGAGAGAGTTGTTGGCATGTATACACACATAGTGTGCTTGTCATTGATGGAAAGAACAACAACGAACCAAACCTTGATAGAGCAGAAGACGAGAAATCTCAAAAGCGATAGCAGTTTCCATAAGAGCAACATCGAACCAAACATCGAGAGAGCAGAAGACGAGAAATATTAGAAGAGATAGCAGTTTCCAGAAGTGCAGACGAGGCCCAAGAGATGGACTCGCAGGAGGAGCAAAGGTCGAGATCCTTGCACACTCAGAAAACCTTCTAAGTCAGAGAGATTAGAAACTCAGGAGGAAGAGTGACAACGATCGTTAGATCACTTTTGAGTGGAAGGACAGGATAAGCTGAAAGATCTGAAGATCCCAATCATCCGAATTTTAGTCAGCCATCGGATTGACTTAAGTGGAAGGATAGGATAAGAAAATATGGAGAGCCGTTGGATTTAATCCAAGGCAAAAATGCATCGCAGACAGATCGATTCGTTGATCTAAGATCTTGATCAATGAACAACATTTGGTTCGGGTCTAAAGTTATGAGGAGGTTACGCTTCATAAAAATATCACTTTAAGAATTTCAAGTTGAGAACTGAAATACCCTAAGTCCGGAGAGCTGGAGAGATGGAGTTAATTTCAACCATCAGATCCATAGGGATACGCGGCGATGGATCATGAGCTTCGGAGAAATTCCTTCGAGAAGTTTAAGTTTGATATTTGAAATCCCTGAAGGCTGGAGAGCTCAAGAGCCAAAGTAAATCTCGATCGTCCGATCATCCAAAATAGATCTCAGTCGTAAGATCGTCCAAGTAAATCTCAAGCGTCAGATCGTCCAAAGTGGATCTGGGTTGTTTGACCCAGAAGAGATGTGGCATAAATATGTGGACTTCGGGTAAATACCCGAAGTAAGCCTCAACCATCTGATTCAAGGACATGTAGCAGACCACGTTAGCAAGGACATGTGGCAGACCACGTCAGCAAGGAAATTTGGAAGACCACGTCAGTGAGTGACACGTGGAAACCACTCGACCCGTTCCAAGTCAACATGTGACGTGTGTAATGTTATGTCACTCCAGGAGATTTGCTTCGAGAGTTTTCACCACTAACAAATGACAAAAGCTCTGAAGTCCTGAAGGCCGAAGTTGCAAAGGGACGAACTCCCGAAGGCCGAAGTCCCGAAGTGAATGAGGACCATTGATTTGAGGAGGACATGTGGCAGGAATTTGTGGACTCCAGCTAAAAGCATTTCGGGAAAACACGAAGGAGAAAGGTTTGTAATCACCGAAGCCCGAACAGCCAAAGCAGTTGGGAGTCGTCGATCTACGAGAGGACAAGTGTCACTAGATCACAAGATTTGGGTAAAACACTCGGAGGGAATCCGAGCAAGGAGAAACTAAAATATAAGAATGCCAAAGGGAGAAGTCCCAGAGCGAAGGATAGTCATTGGATTAAAGAGGAAAAATGTCAGCAGATCTTCCATTTCGGAAGATATCCTGTCAAAAGAAACGAGAAGTTGATATTTGAAATCTCCAGAGTCCAGAGACCCAAAGGAGATATCGACCGTTAATCTGACAGGGACACGTGTCAGTGGATTGTCAACTTCAGAAGATTGGCATACAGAGGAAAGAAGGGTTTGAGAGTTGAAACTCTTGAAGCTCGGATCACGAAATAAACCATAGTCGTTGATTTGGAAGGAATCTACATGTCGACGGGTTGTGGAGATCTAGGATCGTGCGTGGAAGGAGGAAAGGAAGGAAAATGGCAGACGTTGATCGAGTGGCATCGCCAAGGGATTGGAGATCAACGGTCATGCTCAATTGTGGGGCCATAACATGCTCAGGTCTTAATTTTTCTTGAGCGGGTTGCAATCAAAACCACAGTATCGCCAAAGGCATATGTGGATCTCTATAGTGAATTGTGGGGAGAAAAGAGGGTTTCCCTCAAACTGCCTTTGGACGCACCTGCAATCGTGTGGTTACATGAGATCATCTCCCAAGGTCATATTGAAAGAAGGAGCTAGCACTCGCTAGACCGAGATCGCAAAGATCTCAGAAGTTAGGCCTGTGGTCACATCCATGGTCACATCAATGAAGGTTAAGGGAGGATATAACACGTCGCTAGGCTCCACTTTGGATATCGAGAGTTGGGAGAATCAAGATGTCTCATACCGATATTTCATAAGTCACGAGTCACGAAGTGCCTATTGGTTAGGCATATGGTCACCACTGATGGTCACGTGAAGGAAGGGGCTTAGAGGCCAAAGAAGCCAAAATGACTGGTTGTAACTGACAGAGAAGATAAAGAGTTGCAACTACCAGAGAAGCCAAGGAATCTTTGGATAATGACCACAGATGATGAATAGATTCAGAATAACCACCAAAGAAGGCGAAGAGTTGTGATGATGATCTGGCAGAGATATTGGCCTGAGAAATACATGCAGAACAAAGAAGAGAGTGTTCTTTTTCGATGGTGATGTATGTGGGTAGGACGAGATGCAGTGCATAATATGAAGGGGAGATCCATGGTGCAGTGAAGAGCATGCAGAGGCAACACAAAGGATAAAAGGCAGAAGAGAAGATGAACAAAATGGAGTGTTGAGAACAGGAGGAAAAAGAGAAGATCATAGAAGCTGAACGATGCAAAAGCAGAACAAAGTATAGAAGTTGAAGTAGGTAGAGGAGACATAGAGCTGTAACAAACCCCCATATCAGAGACAAAGAAAGTAAGTAAAGTTTTGTAAGATTCAATCAAGGTGGTAGGGTGGTGGGGTTGTGCTAGGGAGGATTGCAGTCCTCTAAATTCTAGATGATGCTAGAAGATATTATGGGAGTTGGTGCTTCCATCTAGTGGGTGCTAGAGAAACCTGGGAGTTGGTGCTTCCATCTAGTTGGTGCTAGAGAAATCTAAGAGTTGGTGGTCTCTACAAGTTGTAGCTTGCTATAAGAGGTTGTAGCCTCATATTTGAGTTGGAGCTCAAAGACTGTGATGTACATGAAAGTTGGAGCTTGATTGACATCCTAAAAAGAAGATGTTTTCACCCTTTATGGGTTTCCTCAGGAAAATTAGTGTCTCTGTGTATTATGTGTGATTGATCATTGTATATCTATGCATGTTAAGTTATCAACAACAAATTAAATAATAATCTAGATCGGAAAATAACAGGAAAATTTTCAAGCTTATATACATA
>SNQJ01S0008767.1:22914-34880 GCA_010110895.2 Picea sitchensis | reverse complement strand
CCAACAAGAGCCTCATTTCAATTCTTATCATGAACATGTTTTATGAGATGAACTTCTCCACATCATTTTCACCCAATCAACCCAAAAGTTCAAGTATTCATGGTTCAAACAAGAAAACTTAAAATTCCTTCTTCAAGTAAACAAAAGATGAAAACAACAAATTTGCTCCCTCAACCAAGCAAGATGGATGGAAATTTTCTTTTCAAGCATGGAAAGGTTGGCTGGAAATTGCATTTTCAAGCCTGAAAAAGATCGTTGGTGCTTACTCTTTTCCAAGATTAAAACAAAACAAACAAGTTTTATGCACTACAAGATACGAGTAATGAAAAACATAGCGAGAAATTAAGTTTATAAGCATAACAAATAACAAGTTATTCTTATGGGCATCCCATTAATTTTCTTATGCAACTCTACGGTAAAATTTATTGCAGCCAAGAATTAAGGCATAGAAAGCTTACTCTTTCTTCTTTTTTTTTCAGCCATTTTTTTTTAAATCTCTCCATATGATGCTTGGTGTTTAAAGGAATTCTTTTGTCTTCATATTTTTTTTGGCATTATAAGAATAACTTGCTCTTTGTTATGCCTATAAACTTAATTTCTCACCATGTTATTCATTGCTCGTAACTTGTAGTGCATAAAACTTATTTGTTTTATTTTTAATCTTGGAAAATATGAAGCACCAACAATCGTTTTCTTGCTTGAAAATGTAATTTCCAACTTGAGTGGGTCTAATGGTTAAGAACATGTGTTTTCTCCCTAGAGGTCACAGGTTCAAAACTAGAGGGGGATAGAAGTTGTACATTTTTATCTAAATTAGACCTGTTGTGATGAGGCTTGAAGGGTAGGCATCCCCAATGCATGTCGTCTTGACCTTTTCCAAGTCACAAGTTCTTGTTAGTAATGGCTTCGGGTTGTCGGAACTAGCTAAATATTGTAACATCCCACTCTACTAAGCACACTATTATTGAATTATTCTTTGAGGAAACTTGCTTGCAAGGGATCCATGTATGGTACTTTGTGATTTCATTCAGATTTTGGGTTAAATATGATGAGGTTGATGTGTTATGGCTTATTGATTATATTGACATATGATTTTGACAAGTTGTCCTAAGTGTGCATGACACATGACAGGTTAAGGATGTTGATGGCATCGATGGATTCCCTTGGACTCCGGATTGAGTCAGGGAGTGGATTGTATTTATTGACTATTTAATTTCACACACATCTGTTGTACGATTGATTATAGTATGATTTATTTTTATGGAATTATTGACAGTGTTTTTGTCAGTGGATGCAGGCTTGTCAATGCTTGCTAATCCGACTCACATAAGGAGTAGAGGGGCCATGCATAGAAACCATACATTGAGGGAGAGGTGTGACAACGTCCATGCCACAACCTACTAGCACTCCCATTGTGTTCTGAGTTGTAGGCTAATGATTAGCTAGTTCAAGAGGTCCATGATATTGTGAGGGAAGACTGAGATAATCGCTCACGAATATTTTTAAGGAGTGAGTAATAAGGCGAATTCATTATTCCTTAGAAGTCCTTAGTCTCTCACAAGGTCGACCGAGTGTAGTATTGACTCCAAGGGTCGAACAACTTCCAAAACAAGTCTAAGGCGAGTGGCACCCTTGGAGAATAGAGGTATGCCTTAAAGGGCACGTCACGTAATTTAAAACTTGAAGTCAATAAATCTAGGTGGCCTAGAAAACATTGAATTATTTAGACCTTGTTGGATTAAATAATTAATTAAATGATAGATTATTAGTTGAGAAGCCTAACAAGAGTCAAATCCTAAGTCTAAGATTTGGCCTAATTCTAAGTTTGGTTTGGGAACTATCTAAAATATTAAAGTGGGGATAAATATATTACTAGGAAAAGGGGTGGTAAAATATAAATATTTAATAAAATGCACATAATAATTTGATAAAAAGAGAATTTAAATAGAAATAAATAATAACTTGAGAGGTTGGTTGTACATAGAATAGAATCTAGAGTCAAACTACACTAGTCTAACTAGAAGAAGACTCTTAATGAAACTCTAAATAATGTCTAGTTAGGAGACACTCCTTAAATGAGAATCTGGGGAACAAACCTAGGAGTGAAAATATGAACACATTGAGGATTGTGAGGGAATCTGACCCTTTTAAATAAAATAAAATTGGTTAATACTGGGGTAACTTGGGGAGATTATGACATGTGTGTGAGGGAATAATCCAAATTAAAATTAACTAAAAAGTTAATTATATGTGCATGAGGACATGTGTCAATGAAGAAAAAGCTATAAAAATAGTTTCAGAAGAAGGGAAAAGGATTAGATTTTCTGAGCATGGTTATGCTACCAAATTTTTACTGGACTATGTTTTACTTGTGAAGAGTTGGGATACAAAGATTGCAAAAAGAGTGGAAGCTCTTCCTTGTGAGGGAAAGCCTTGGAGTTATATTGTTGGTTTTTCTATTTGTGGCCCCTTTGTGGTTCGGGGGGCTAAGGGGGAAGAATAGTACCCCTAGCGTTGGCTAGGAGGTACTGGTGAAGTCTTTGTGATTAGCAAGCAAAGGAAAGGGAGGAGCACAAAGCCTTGAAGGACATCTTCAATACACAAGTTTCATTGGTTTTTGGTATTTATTTTCTGAATTAATTTGTAGTACGAGTAAAATATTAGGTTATATTGATAAGGTCTCTGTAGAATCGTTGAAAGGTATGATTGCCAATTTTTCAGTTGTTGTCAACGAAAATGGTTACAAAGTTTGTATTTTAATATTCAATTGTAATTCCAGACATTTTCCACTCTCTAAATTTGGGGTGGCTTGATCCTCTTTGCGAAATTCAAATTTATATTTGGTATGATCTATGTTCAAAAATTTGCATTTATTCATGTTTCAAGTTTGAATGATTAAGGTTTTTAGTTGAGTTTATTTTAGGAATTTAAAAGTGCACAGTTCACTGGTAAACTGAGAATTTAGTTCCGATGTTATATCATGAGTTCTCTAATGAACTTCATTTAAATCCTAAATCAATTCTTATGATGGGATCTCTGTCGATTTCTATTCTAGATACGAAATTGTATCATACTTCCTATTTAAGCCTATGATAATTCAATTCTGTCGAATGGTGGATTCCCGTGAAATTTTGTGAAATCTGGAGTTATTGTGTTTCTCATATAAAATTATGATTAACCCAAGGTTATTAGTAGCATGGAGTTTTTGTAAATTTTTGTTATGTAAATCCAAATACTTCGGGATTGTGGAATGCCCATTCTATGGTTTTCGAGAGTTTTTACTTACTTTTAATCATGGGCATTAGCCCCTTTTTCCTTAACAAGTTATGCATGTGAATTCAGGCTAGAATATAGTGCTAGACAAAAAGGGTGTTATTTGGAGCTCCCAGACTCCGGTGCTCTGGAGTTTATTTAAATTCTACACTACTTTTCTCTCGAAGTGTTAACCGACCGAATCCGGTCAATAGTTGAGTTGACCGAAAATTGTAGGTTAACCCTACCCCACCTTCTTTCGTTAACCTTTAGTAAACTAATATAATGGATAAAGCTTCTCCTTGTTTACCGGTTGACATCTACTCTAGTGTTTGACACTACGGGGGGTTTCTCACTTTTTCATCTACAACCCTTTTTCCTTCGGAGTGTCGAACTGTCGAACCTCTGAAGGACCAAGGCTCATAGATATAACGGTCCTCAATCGGTTGCTAGATCTACGGATGACGTTTACTCCGGTAGTTTAGAAATTTGGGGTCTTCGTAATCCTTAACAATTACCTCTTAATTTATCCATAGAGTCAAATCCCGAAATACTAAGAGATCAACGATTCTCACAACTCGCTCAGATTGACAGCCATAAGAAACTTCAGGGCTCTAGGATTCAAAATTTTTAGCTGTTGCAGCTCTCGTTTCCTCCGAATTCGTGAAGGCCGAACCCACAGATCTAATAGTCCTAGATTTACCTTCAATGAAAGCCAGGATTAACTCCAGCTTCAAGAGTTTGGGACCTTTCACACCTTATCAACTTCACCACCAGCTCTCGAATGGTCAAATTCTGAATACTCGATATCTACGGACACATGTACTCCGCACTTAATGGTAAGGATTTACACCAGACTTCAGGACTCTGGGAGTTACTTAACCTTTAACTTCATGACTCTAATTCTATTGAAGTGTCGAATTACCGAACCTATGAAGAATGAAGGCTCGTAGATATAACGGCCCATGAACGATTTCTAGATCTATGACTAACCTTCACCTTGGGACTTCGAAGCTTTAGGGTTCTTATCTTTTGGACAGCTATGAACCCAACTTGTCGAATCACCAAACTCTTGCAAATCCAATGACTAGTATTCACTCATCGATCTATGGTGTAGTTTCACTTCACGAGTTCAACTTTGGGGCTCTCTTAAAGTAAGTAACTTAGATCTATAGAAGTGACGAGCCTGAAGGTCTCTGAGTTTTAACGAGTGTGCAATTTATGTCTGATCGGACGTTTTTGGGGATTCTGATTTCCTAACAATCAAATCTCATCCACTAATTCCTTCGAAGGGATTTCAAACTCTTGATTTCCTCTCTTGAACCCTACACGCGTTGTCCCTCCTGAGCTCTAGACTCTAATTTTTGAGTGCGTGCTTGCACCTCCCCTGTGGAAGTTTGCATTGTCTCTCCTGAGATTTGTACTTCTGAAGGTTATGACCTCTGCCCGACTTGAGAGGGTCTCTGTGCACTTTGGGTGTTGTATCTTCTAAACTTTTGGCTTTAAAGGAGTAGTCTATGCACTTCTAGATTTAGCTCTAGAAATGTTGTACTCTAGAAGTGTTGAGAATAGATAAAGTTATAGGAATTAGATACTTCCTTGTTCCTCAGAACAATCGCCAGTCTTGAGACCTTAAATGGTCAAGATCAATCGGAAAAATCCTAGAATTGAGCGTTGATTATGTGTCTTGGAGATCTTAACCTGGCAGGATAGGTTGGTTGGGTAGATTTGTATGTTATTATATGTGAGGTGGCAGACCCTTCATGCATTCAGTGGTATCTAATTATAGTAATGCAATGAAATGAAAGAAATAGAATAAGTATTGTTTATGTACGTTACTATCATGTTTCACTTGTTCAAATGATGTTTATTAATATTTCAAAATATATATATATATATATATATATATATATCTTACTGTTTCACAAGTACTTATATGACGTAACAGAGGGGATGTAACATATGGTATCAAAGCGGGTTCAACCTTGTGACATTGGACCGTTACGCCATCCACTATGTTAAACTAAATGATTGAGTTAGATCGCTAATAAAATTATGAAAATGTTCTTACATGTAATCATGGTTAGAGGACGCATGTAAAGTAGATGACGTGGTGTTGGAGGAAGAGGTATGACACCTCCAATAGTACCCACACTAGAAAGGTCTAATCCCTGAGGAGATGAGAAGAATAATTATCCAGAACATGTTGTTGTGGGAGACATGGTAGGTTTGATGATATCCTTCTAGAGGATGTCTGAGGCATTGATTAACCTCTCGGATCAAGACGAGGGAAGAGCATATGTTCCCAATGAGGGTTCACAACATGCTCCATCTGGTAGTAGTAGTGTACATTGAGAACTCGAGAAGGTGAAGTTTCCCTAGTTCATGGGTGCCACAGATGGCTTAGCCGTCGAGGCATGGTTGGAGAATATGGTGATGTGCTTCACACTTTTTAATTACACCTCAAAAATGAAAGTCTGCATGACAGTCTTTCACCTGGAGGGGATTGCTCTTCTATGGTGGAAGACGCTCCTACCTCAACTAAACATGGTCATCGAAGATGTGTCATGGGAATTGTTCGAGGAACGGTTCCGGTAGAGGTACTTGTCCAAGGAATTCATTGAGCATCAACTTAATGATTTCAATGCCTTACGACAGGTTAGTCCTACGGTGCCAGAATATGAGGCCAGATTCATATAGATACTTAGGTATGCTCCACATCTGAACACAGAGAAATTAAAGTTCAAAAAGTTTGTGTTTTTCCTTAACTTCAAAATTCGTGCAAATGTAGGAATCCTAAGGCCTTAGTAATTACATGATGTAGTTCATAATGCCCTCATAGCCGAGGAAGAACTAAACAACAGGGGTTAGGGCATGAATCCTTCTAGACAGACTATAACGGTAACATCAGGAGCACATCAACATTAGGTACCAGCCATATAGGATTCAGGGCATCGAGATATGCCTAGAGGATCTATGTTCATGACACCATGACGACATACTCCTCAACAAAGGAATCCTTACAGAGGACCACAACAACAAAAACGTCATCTGCAACAACATTTTAGGCATGTTCAACAGAAAAGACCAAGATCACAGACTGTTAGACCAAAAACTTATACTTCGGGGACCAAGAGAACTGGAACAAAGACTGGATGTTGGACATGTAGTGAGCCACATTACCAACAAGACTATCTGATTGAGAAGGCCAGAGTGGTTGGATCATCAGGACCCACTACAGTGGGAGATTTGGGCAAGGCCCATAGGATACATGCAACGGTGAACAACTGCCAGGTTGAGCACGAGTCTATTGTGCTAGATATGTCATGTATAATCACAAACTAGAATTACATTATATTGATAGATCTAGGTGCCACATAGAGATTTATCTCTAGTGCAGTGCTGAAGAGAATTAAGGTAAAGGCAGTCGAACAGGACGAGTTTAGATTCTTAGAAATGGAATCAGGTGCCAAACAAAAGTTTGGAGGAAAGGTTACGGATTGTATCCTTAACTTGGGAGAATTTTTTACGAAGGTGGATCTTTATGTCATGATTTTAGGATCTTATGACATGATAGTGATTGGTATGGATTGGTTGGAATCACATGATGTGATACTTAACTGTAAGACAAAACAATTAAGTTTGATAGATGATTTGGGAAAAATTAGGGTGATTGTAGGAATAAAATAGGGAGTGTCCTCGATCTGAGTGGATATCGATGGCCACCCACCTTTCCAACTGGCTCAAAACAATTTTCTGACAATTTTGTCAATTTACTATTTTTAGTAGTTTTTAACTTCTGGGGCCATTTTGAGGGCCTAAATGATTTTTTTTTAGATAAAACATCTCAATGATAATTTAAGGCTCTAATTGATCCCCCAAAATTAATCTCCTCAATGATACCTTTCCAACGAGCTATCGTGCGTCCCAAACAGAGATCGTATGCCAAAGTTACGCCCCTGGGAAGTTGATACACCAAACTACCCAAAACGGGGTCCAGAAAACTGTTGGATTTTCATCTTCCGGGGTTATGGTTTTGGAATTTATTTTTGTTAAAAATGACTTTAGAACCTCATTTTAATTCATCTTCTTGCGAATGTGAGTATCCATCACATCTCTTCTCAGAGATAAGTTGCCACCATTCCAGCGAGTCTTTCACTCTGTATTTTTATAGTCTTTGTACATTTCGCTCATTAATAGAAATTGTGTATTACTGTATCTCCATGTTTATGGTTTCATCTCTGATATATTTTTGTTATAATATTGGATATCTGAGATATCTTTGTACATTTCTTTATTATATCTTCGCTCTCATTTCGTGCCGAAAATAATCCGGATCAATGGAATCAGAGCAGGCTGCTCTTGATTGTTTTTCAGTGCATGTCCTCGACGAGGTCCAAGTATAGCAAGTTGGGTCTCGATCTTTTCTATCTTAAGTAAAATATCTCTCCCACACCCAAGAAACCCTCCATGGCGAAGAAAATAAAAATGATAGAGCAAAAGATTCTATTAATCTATTGCTTGAGCAAGCTCTCACGCGACAAAGGGATGAAATGATGGAGAATTTTGCCCACATCCTTCAACGCATTTTGATAACAACAGATGCATCTTAATCAAGCGACCACTTTGGAGGCACCTCACCTTTCAAGGTACAATTTAATTTTGATATTCACATATTTGAAGGACAGATAGATGCGGAATCCCTAGACAAATGGTTAAATATGCTAGAAGGTTATTTCTCCGTTCGCAATTTTTCCAACAGAGAAAATATCACCTTTTCACTTCTTAAAGCTCTCCCCCATGTCAAACATTGGTGGGAAACTTATTGGGAGAAAATTTACACAGGGGAGTCTAGAATATATGGGGCCGAGCCCACTTGGGATTTTTTTGTGGATGCGGTTAAGGAACAATATTACCCTGTTGGAAACTATGAAGACCAATACATGAGATGGACCACGCTACGTCAAGATAGGGGCCAAGTAGTGTCATAGTTCACCAATACCTTCCATACCTTGCACACCAAGATGGGTATCAAAGACTCTGAGCAACATATGGTTCTGAAATACCACAGGGCTCTACACAGATACATCCAAACTGAAATGGATTTTCTGGACATCTCATCACTGGGTGTTGCTTATCGATATGTTGTTAAAATCGAGTGGAAATTTAAGAACCAGAACAAGAGGGAGTTTGGGTGTGCAAATCCTCAACAACTAAAGTATGGTAAAGATGGCCCTAACAACTAGTCTTCAGAAAACTAGTCCAAGCGACAGGAAAAGAAGGGTAACAGAAAGAAGAAGGACACTGAAAAATGGTGTGATTTCCACAAAATCCCCTGGCACAACACCGATGAATGTTTCTCAAAATATTCATTGGTGGCTGAGATAAAAGACAAGGAGTCAAAACCTGATTCATAATCTAATTCAAAAAATACTGGTAGAAGGAAGATCATCAACGCAGACCCCAATTCTATTATCGCGACCACATCAATTCAACCAGAAGAACCAATAGATCATGAAGAGGGGGAGCACCTTTTTCATTCACAGATGTGGGTTGAGGGGACCCCGTTACATTTTATTGTTGATAGAGGAATCCAAAAGAACATCATCTTAGCAAAGGTCATCAAATAGTAGGGATTGTCGACAACATCACACCCACAACCATACAACATCGGGTGGCTTTGCGAGGGACATGATCTTTGTGTTAGCCAATAGTGTCGATTTTCATACAACATCCATCCTTCTAGGATGAGGTATTGTGTGATGTTTCCCCATTGGATGTATGTGATGTTCTCTTGGATAGCCATATATGTGGAAGAGCCATGCTATCTATGATTTTCGACCCTGTAGTGTCATTGTTACTCGGGGGGGTCATCTCTACAGGATACCAGAAGTAGTTCCAACTATCGTCGCACCTAAATAGTGTCGTAAGGTAGTATCTCACACTAAGAAATTCAACTTCTTCACCATCTCTTCAAAAGGTGAACAGAAGAACACCGCAACCACTGCAGCCTCATCCCAAGCACGTTTTGTCCAGCAGAAGCAGGTCGACAAGATTGAAGAAAAGTGAAAGGATTCCTTCTGCACACAATCATCGCATGTAGCCAAACTGGATAAAAAATTCCAACCCTTCCAGCCACAGGTTTGTGACAACCTTCAACAAGCTAAGCAACACAACTTCTTCAGCAAGGCAAGCATCTCATCGAGATGCAGATTCAACAAACCCTTTCCCCTCTACCCCGAGAACTCAACACAATGGATACCATTGCTTCCAAAGGAGGTAGGATTGATCTAGGTGGATATTGGTGGAAACCCATCTTTTCCAACTAGCTCAAAACATTTTTCTAGCAATTTTGGCAATTTACTATTTTTAGCAGTTTTTAACTTCTGGGGCCATTTTGAGGGCCTAAATGAAGTTTTTTATGGATCAAGCACCTAAATGATATACAAAGGATTTTATTGAACCCCAAAAATAAATCTCCTCAATGATACATTTCCAACGAGCTATCGTTCTCCCCAAACAGAGATTGTATGCCAAAGTTATGCCCCTGGGAAGTTGATACACCAAACTACACAAAACGGGGTCCACAAAACTATTGGATTTTCATCTTCCGGGGTTATGGTTTTGGAATTTATTTATGTTAAAAAGGCCTTTGGAGCCTCATTTTAATTCATCTTCTTGCGAATGTCAGCAGCTGTCGCATCTCTTCTCAGAGATAAGTTGCCACCATTCTAGCGAGTCTTTCACTCTGTATTTTTACAGTCTTTGTACATTTCGCTCATTAATAGAAATTGTGTATTAATGTATCTCTATGTTTATGGTTACATATATGATATATCTTTGTTATATTATTGGATATCTAAGATATCTCTGTACATTTCTTTATTATATCTCCACTCTCATTTCGTGCTGAAAATAATCCAAATCAGTCCTTGAGGTTTATTTCTTCCCTACAATTGCAGAAGAGTATTTGCAAAGGATGCACGTTATATGCAATCTTAGCGGTGAATGAAAAGGGTGAGGCTAAAGGACTAGAAAACCTTCCTGTAGTACAAGAGTTTGCATATGTGTTTCCATAAGAGTTACCAGGTTTACCACCCGAAAGAGAGTTGGATTTTACAATAGACTTGAAACCTGGAACTGAACTGATAGCGAGAACGCCTTACCGGATGTCAACGCCCGAATTACAGAATTTGAAAATGAAATTGAAGGATTTTTTGGATTTGGGATTGATACATCCAAGCGTGTCATAGTGGAGTGCACCAGTTATTTTTTTGAGAAATAAGGATGGATCGTGGAGACTTTGTATTGACCATCGTCAATTGAACAAAGAAACAATCAAGATGCAATATTCATTTCCTAGGATAGATGATTTGTTTGATCATATGAAAGGAGAAACAATGTTTTCAAAGATTTATTTGAGATCAATATATCACCAGTTACGGATTAAAGAGGAAGATATCCCTAAGACCTCTTTTAAGATGATATTTGGACACTATGAGTTTACAGTTTTACCATTTGGATTGACGAACGCCCTGGGGGTATTCATGAGTTTGATGAATGGGGTGTTCCATGAATACTTGGACAAGTTTTTTCAAGTTTTTATTAATGACATACTGATTTATTCTCAGACGAAGGAAGATCATGATGAACACTTGATATTGGTACTGCAGCGCCTAAGAGAAATCAAATTGTACGGGAAGCTATCAAAATTCTCTTTTTACCAATCGAAGATTCATTATCCGGGACATATCATATTTGGTGAAGGTATCATTGTGGATCCAGCAAAAGTGGAGGCCATTATGAAATGGTGAGCACCAAAAAATGTACAAGAAGTACATAGTTTTATGGGTCTAGCAGGATATTACTGACGATTCGTTGAAGGCTTTTCGAAGATAGCAAATCCGATCACTGACTTACAGAAGAAGAACAAGAAGTTCGTATGGACTGAGAAATGCGTGGAAGAATTTCAAAAGATTAAGGAGTTGTTGATGACATCATAGATAATAAAAGTGCCCGACATGGACAAGGAATTCTTGGTATGCACAGATGCATCCAAGGAAGGTTTAGGTGGAGTTTTGATGCAAGACGGTCGAGTAATCGCTTACATTTTGAGGAAATTGAGAAAATATGAAGAGAACTATGCAACACATGACCTAGAACTATGGGAAATTGTATATGCCTTGAGAATTTGGAGACATTATTGTAAGTTTTAAACCTGTGAAGTAAAGAAAAGCATATAGATTCTTAAGAAAAACATAATTTAATCAATGGCTCATACACAGAGTACACAGAGATTTTATACCGGAAACCCTCAACCGGGAAAACCTTTCTTATATTCATTATATTGAATTTCACTATTCACCATACAATATATATACAATGTTTTTAGGTATTCCATATATACCAAAACCCTAATCCCTTAATCCAGGATTAATTTACAAAACCGCTAAAAACAACAAAATCCGCTAAAAATAGCAAAAATCGTCCAAAAAAAAAATTTCGGGGCACTGCCTCGAACGCTGCGCGTAACCAGGGGGGGGCATACCTGCCCCCCCCAGGACTCCCCTAGGAAATCTTTCAATGCACACAACATAAATGGAATTACTAAAGGGATCGTCAAATGCAGTTGTCATATCTGATGAGCCCACACACACACATGCAAAGAATATAACACATACCCAACATTCTCCCACTTGTTGTTTTCTTTGCAT
>SNQJ01S0008767.1:0-22904 GCA_010110895.2 Picea sitchensis | reverse complement strand
CATCCCTTGATGTGGTCAATACTACCCTCTTCTTTTATATTTCCCTTCACAATTACCTTGCTCACTAATTGTTTGCTACAAAGATGAAGTGTATTTGGAATTTCAACATAATAATTTGGATTCATGGTAAGTGTGAGGGAATATAATGAACTTGAAACCATGGCTAAGAGCCATGGTCTTCCATAATGTCTTCCATGTGTCATATTGTGCCCTCTTCATCATTTTCTCTTGCAACTTCATTCGGGTGAAAATCATCCAAGTTGCGGCCATATCCTTCCCACCATGTCTTTCTTGCACTTGTATGAGTGTCATACATGCCCTCACCACCTACCGCATTGATTGCAATGGTGTCACTCCTCCCTATCACCCCATATGGGGGGCATAATTATATTTTTATCTATTAATATTTTTTGTTATTATGTAATTATATGTATTTTGTTGCATAGTGATAGGATTGTAGATCCTGTTAAGCTCAACCCTAGAGAAGCATAGTAATGGGGCCCATTGTGCATACTTTAAATTAGTAAGACTCAATTGAAAATCACACATTGTTATGGGAACTTGAAACATGATACATATTTATTTAGCAGTTNTAACTTGTTTTCTAGAACGATTCATATGGCTAAATCTCTATGGTATTGAGAAGACATATCAAGGTACCTCTGGTAAAAATTTCAGCTCTTTATTCGCGATAATTATGGAGATACACTCTGTGGAATATAGGGTTTGTGACCAGTCCTCAAAACTAGTCAATAAACAGGTGTTCCGGGTACAACAGTCATACCTTTTTCATACAGACTCCAAATGCAGTGGGACCACTTCCATTGGAAAGATTACGGACTTTAGTTTCTTTTGTGCGAGTTTCAGAATCAGATGTTAAATATTGAGCGTGGGGCATGTTGTACAAGTTGGGTCTTCTGAACAGACCAGAATTGAATAAAGTTTGATTCTCTCTCATATATTCTTGGGTGGAAGGAAGGGGCAAGGATAGAGAGTTCAAATATCTCTTGATATTGGAGGATTGTGTGTTCCTCTTGGATTTTTATCCCTCCCTTTACATTTGGAAGCTGTAGCTACCTTTGGAAGTCATTACTTCCCTTGAACAGAAACTATTGATTATTTCTCATATATTGTGCATGGTGTATTGTGGTGTATTGGTGTAACTCTTATACTATTGTTAATTGCTCATTGGATACAATTGAATGGTTTAAGTATAAGTTGAAAAAGGTTTTTAAATTGTACTTGATACTGATTCACCCCCCTCTCAGTATCAACACTGTCACACACCACTATCTGATAAAATTAATAGTGTTGAGAGTCACGAAACTACAAAACCAAACATGGGCTCAATTCATTTACAAGGGAGCAGTAGAAGTTGATGAAAATGATGGCAATGAATCAAAATAGGAGGTAGGAAGTAGTGACAGGATTATTTTAGACAGGGAAAGAGAGGAAAGAGAAGGAATTAATGAAGAGTTGGGACAAGATAATGTTGTTGGAGAACTAGGACATGGCAGTGGTGATGTATAAATGAGGGATATCACTGGAGTTGTGATTGCGGAAGATGTACATATGGAAGATATTGGAGTGCATATGGATGATTCTCTGCACCAAAACCCCGAAAAATCACCTACCATTATAGCAGAGGAAAATGAGCAGTTGATAGAGGAGAATCAACCAACACAACACGAAGGAGGGGATATATAAAAAGAACCAAATGTGGAAGAACCCATGGCATAAATGAGGGAAGGATCAAATATAGATATGCCTTTTGGAGATATAGTACAGTAATTCATTGTGGAGAGGTCACCGTCACCTAAAAGGGCATAAAATCCACCAGAACAGATTCGAGAGGTTGAAATAGTGATTCAAAGCAAGAATGTAATTGAGTTGCACGAAGAATCATCTTCTTTGCATGATGATTCTTCCCATGTTTCCTTGATTATGAAGTTGAAATCATCTCAGAGAAACCTCCCCAAACAGTTCCAAAGATATTAAGGAGGAAGAGGCCATTGCCAGCGTTTCCATCAACTTTCCCAAGTACAAGGAGAAGAACCAGGGTTGTTGTCACAACAAAAGCAACTAAACTGAAAATGGCATAAATTGAGCTTTTTGTGTTGCGTCCTCTTTCACCCACTGTTACACAAGAACCATTGGGTGATGAACAATGATAGGAAGTTGTCACTGTAACAGAAGAACCAATTGACAACCTGAGCCCAAATCAAAGAGTTGTTCAAACACAAGAACCTGTTGTTGAAAGAGGTAAAATTCAGATTCATTCCATTTTTTTTTGAAAATGATCAATTGAAAAGAGAATTTCATAGGCTTACGAGGGAATTGGAAATGCTAAAAGCAGAAAAGGGAGTCCAAATGCCTCCGCCTCATGATCTATATTTATTAGTGCAAGCAACCCATATTTTAGGAGGACAGACTGTGCCATCAGAGAAGGATGAAACACATGAAATATTTAAGGAATATTTGTGTCCTTAGTGTGGGGATATTTATAGATTGGTTGGGTATGAGGTGACCCTTCTTGAGCCCTCATATTTGGGACTAATCAGAAGACAGGAAGAGATAGCTGAGGCAACACATAGAAAGAAAGCCACTGCCACACAATAACTAGTGGCTAAGGAATAAGAAAAGAAGACAATTGAAACACCTGAGAATGCCACTGTAACATAAAAAAAATCGGTACCTGATCTAAATATGCAGTCTAAAAAGGATATACATGAAGTTCTCATTGTAACACAAGAACCAGTGATGGCTAAGACTGTTGAACCAGCCCAAACTGAGAGTACCATTGCTACACAAGAACCATTAATACCTCATTTAAATCAACAATCTGATGAGGCCATGGAAGAAGAATCTGTCACACAAGAACCAATGGTTGAGGAAGAGGAATTACAATAGCTAGATAAAGTCACTGTTACAGAAGAACCGGTGACACAAGCTCAAATTCGTCTAGAAATCAGTGATGAGGATGAACAAGAAGTTGACCATCATGACACGGAAGATAATACTATATTTTTGCTGGCAGAGATTGGTAAATGGAAGAAACATATTGCCATTTTTGGAGAAGGAATGATTCATGTTCCAGCCCAAAGAAAGGCAATACAAGACCCCAGGGAGAAATATGTTGAATTTTTTATGTCTCATAAATTTAATGGGAAGAAATGAAGAAGGAATTAGGAGAGTTGAAGAAGTTGGAAGCTAAGTGCCAGATTCCGCAATAGGATAAAAATCAAATGTATTTGTTAGAATAAGGGTTGTTGAGTTGTAGAATCCCTTCTCCCTCATACCCGGTCTTCCTTCATGAACAATTAACTCTTTTTAACCTTGAAGCTATTAAGGAAGGAAGGCCTTATAAAATGATTAGTACCTCTGAGCTTTTAGAAAATTTCTCCCATAGTGATTTCTCAGATCAACATTTCTTGTGTGAGATTTATTTGCATGAACATGCCTGCATGTTGGATATAAAATTTAATCTTTTTCCCTATGTAGGAGATGTGCAGCTGAAAGCTTTCACTTCTTTTGTGAACAATCATAAAAAATGGTGGAATGCCTTCCACATAATCCAGAAGAATGAAGGAGAAACAACATTATGGATTAGGGGTGAACCGCGTATTCTTGTTACTATTTTTAATATACATCGACATCTACTCTCTTCATATTACATGACTAGAAATGTGACAAACCTTCAAAGGTTTGTCATAGATTCTTATGTTAAAACAATTAATGATCAGAAACTGTTTGCACTGGAAGGTAACAAATTTAGATGGGAAGCATCATCTCTGGCCTTGAGGACCAAGGATCCCTACAGTCATGACAATTTTACCTATGCTTTGTCTTGGGCTCCTAGCTATATTGAGTGCATTCATACTTGTGGTCCAAAGTGGTTGTGGCTTAAATTTAATTTCCCTCTTATTTAGCTACCAACAAAGAAGTATCATCATAAGTACATATTGACTAAGAAGACTGAAAGGGAATGTTGGGAAGATGTGATTTATTCTAGGGGCTACAGGAATTTAGAAGATAATGTTGCATCATCCTACAATATTTCTAATTTGTGTTGGAAAATTTTATTCCCCGACTCATACTCTGATTACGAGTGAGTGAACTTTGAAGTTGCATGGGGACATGCAATGGTGCAGTTGGGGGGAGATGTTGGGTGCTAGTCCTTTTTTTTCCATTGAGCACTGGAGAATTAAAATTGCATCTGGCAATTTACTCTTAATAAGAAGTGGCAATGTTCAACTAAATTTCAATTTTTTGTTAGTGATTAATTATTTTTATTGTGATTGATTTCCAATGAAATAACCAGACTAGATTACAAATCATTTCAATGATTCATAAAAAAATTATTGAGAGGCTACATGTAATTTTTTTTTATTCATGATCTTAAAATTATAAATGCATTATAGGAATGTTGGTCTCATTGACAATATATGTCCTACAATAACTGCGTAGGAATCTAGTAGGCCAGTACATAGACCATTTTTCTCTTTGCTTAGCAACTCATGGCTCATTCCTTTTATGAATACCAACATGTCTTCTCAAAGAAAATATAAATAAACATAATATATTCTAAATAAACCAATCAATATACTACAAATGGCTCAATCTTTAGTCAATCATCAAATGAGAACTAGAAGCATTCAAAGGACTAACACAATCTTTAATCAAAATAAAACCAAACTTCCAAAGTTGAAAAAATGGTCCAAATGCAAAAAACAAACAAATCATTAAAATTTGCCAAGATATCAAATTTACAAATGCAAGAAGTTCCATGCACTTGATTCTTGAATGATCCCATTCTTTCTTAGAGAAAGTCTTGTTAATTATTTATTTAGCCTTTAATACTAGAACACTATCTATGTGAACATATAGGTCTCAACTTCATCAAATGCCAGCTTCCTTCCCTGTCACAGATAGGAAAAAGAGAATGTCTTAGTTAAATATCAAACCATCAAACTTAAAATAGCTTGGATCAAATAAATGTAGCTTCAATGTTACACTATTTAATACAAAATATAGAACCTATCTTTACCTTAAATGCAATCTCAAATTTACAGATGGTAATCTTACTCCCTTAAAGAATTACCTTTTTCCAATGTACTCCAAAAATAGAGGAACAATTAAGTCAATAAACTAACAAGAATAACATCACATGTGCCATTCCATTCATTATTTTTACAACTCCAATCATCAATGGAACATTTAAGTCAAAATAAGAGTCCCCTCATGTATATTGGTTTAGATAGCATCTTGGGGTATATTAATATCTCAGTTCACATCAACATGCCGACCCTCATTTTCTATATTATGAACAAGAAACTATGTAAATGAACTATTATTATTATCCTCCAAAATATTATCTTCCATATCAAGTTCATTAGAGGAATTTGTTGTGTTTTATTCTCCCCTTCTATCACAATCTGATCGCCAAAGAGCTAGTGCTCTATCGAATGGAAAACTGTTTATGTCATACTTTGTTACATATAATATTAAACATGTATTCATATGTTTATAAATCTTGTTCTTCAACTTTGAGTTCAAGAATGATAGTTCACTAAACATTCTCTCATCCCCCATTGATCCCAAAATCATGGTTTGACATAAATCTGCTAATTTGAAATATTCTGACATGTTTTCTTCTAGGTATTTGATTTCACCTAATTTAGTCCATAATCTTGTTATTGCACCATGTTCTAGAGGTTTCTCCAAAGAACAATATTGATCTAACATTGTTTGACCAAAGAGATCTTTTTGATACAACTTTGATGAATCTAATATACCTTCAATCTCTTCTTCTTGTACATTGTGATTCTTGCCAAATTGGTGCAGTAAAATTTTTAATTTAGCTAAAAAGTAAACTCTTTTAGACTCTCTATTGTGTTCAGGGTTCCAATATTCAAGGTATACCACAGACACGGCCTCCAATAATTCATCTCAAGGAAATCATTCCCTTATCTTTGATGCTATTGATTTTTCAATTTCTATCAAGTTGCGCTTCATTGAAATCACAACATTGTTGAATTTTTCTCTTGACACATGGAACTCTTTAGTGATTTGTCCCATATTACTAACATAATGAAATGAAACCATATACTCATGCACTACCATACATAGTATTCCTTTTCCATCAAACTTCAAATATTTTTCAATGTTTTCTATATCGATGATAGTAGTCTAACCTTTAAATGCTCGACCTGTGAAAGACTCTGGCATTGTATACAAATTATCCAATTGAAGACATGCTAATTTTCTTGTATGTATGTATTCTGCAATATACATTGTGTGGCTCTGAGACATTTTCACAAGGACATTCATTTCATAAAGCATAGGAAGAATTCCAGCCAATGTTAATAATGTCTCTCGATATCAGTTAATCGAAAGAGAAGATATTGAGTTTTGTTTACAATGAAGCGATGTTGATACATCACCCCTACTAAGGATTGGTACTCACTAAATAGTATTTGATCTTGTCCGTTCAATGATATTCATCTTGTATCAACATCTTTTAGTATCTTTTTTCCATCTGTAACACCCTCAAAAAATTGTTGAAACTCTTTAAATCACTTGGGACTAGGACAAAAGTATGCATGAGTTTCACGTACAAGATCTTCAACTTTTGAAACTAGTGGAAACATGTTTACTATTTTAAATGAAATATTCATTCTATGATCCATACAATGAATACTAATCATAAATGGTGAATATGATAGTTGTAGTTTGACACAAAGTACATTCCTTTTCCCTTGCATGACTACTGCTCCATATTCTCCGACACATACCAACTTTTTCGCAATCACTAAATGATCCATACCACCAATTTCCTTCAAATTCTTGATGACAAATTCATAAATATTTTGAGTTGTAGAATTCTCACTCATTTTATGAATCCCAAGTAAATATGAATTCCTAACATGATCATTAACCATATAAATTCTCATGTAGATCCATGAAGTATTATCAATAGTTGTAACTTCATCCAATGACAATGAAAAAAACCTAGCATTTGCAATATTCTCTTTCAAACCATCCTTTTCTACTTGAGCTAGATATTTTTCCCATTCCCAACCACTCATTACTAACCAATAAGAAGATGGAGAATTTGACACTTCAATAAAAGATATAAAGTTATCGTAATATGGAAAATCTGTCATAGGACGACCTCTAGATAAGATGTGAAATACAGTGCTTAATTGCATCTTCTTGGATAACAAATTTCTTTCCATCGTCTTTCCAAATAGAGATGCGATGGTTCCTCCACTTGCCTCAAGTTTTCTCTTACTAATTAAGTATTTATTATATTCATCTTCATATTTGACATGTCGACATTCCTCAGAAGATTTCCATTTGATAATAGATTTCTCCTTGCCATTTACAATTTCCTTATCATACACCTTTTTTGCATGCTTATCTATTGTATCTAACTTCATCTGTAGTTTTACTATATTTCCAAGTTTACAACTACATATAATGCATCTAATCTCTCATGAATCCTCTTTCTCATTTGTTGGAGGTATTGGTTCAATAAATGGAAATTTTGAGACCCAATCTGATTGGAATTGTCTCTCTATGTCCCATTGGACTTTTTTCATTTTTCGTGATTGTGAATGGTTTGTGTTGCCTTTCAAGGAAAAACCTTCAACATTGTTATTGTCAATTTCTAGTGAAAGCATCTCAATTTGATCACTAGAGGAACCTATTTCATCATCTATTATATGAATATTAGATGCATTCTTAGAAGAGTTGACATCTCTTTGACTTTCACCGATGGGTTGCTCGAAAGAGTTTGAATCATGAAGAGAATATGGGTTCTTGGATTGAGGCTTTTGAAAGTAAGAAAATACATCCCTCTATTTTGATGTTTTCTTTCCACGATTTTTGTTTGATATCTCACTGAAATTTTCACAATTAGAATTTCAAATCGATCTAGAAACCAAAAGTGAAACTTGCATGAGAAAAATAATATAAAATTGGTCATCCATTTGGAAAATCAACACAAATGCAAGAGATATATCAATTTTAGGAACTTAATTATTCTCAACAAGTTACAAAACCAACAATACTTATCTAAAAATAAATCACTTCAGCATACACAATATACAAAACTATTGATCTACTCCAATCATTGATTCACTAACCCAAACAATCACTCGTCATGACCTGAAGCCTCTGCTATCCTGGAGGGTCGAGACTGGGTGAGATCTATCACTGATCAGAATGACACTTGTGCATAGAAACACACAAGCAATGAGCATTTGGAAACAGGGTGTTGAAACATCGTGTTTCAGCACCAACTTGTGAGAATGATTTAAATATGCCATTAGCTCAAAAATTTAAACATAGAACCACTAATCTACTCCAATCACTCACCCAACCAATCACTTATCATGACTTGAAACCTCTACTATCCTGTAACACCCCGGGTTGTGAACCCCCATTTTAAATCATGTATTGTTACAATGTTGAGAGGCCAGAGCACCCAAACAATTATTAAAAAGGCAGTGTGCCCAAGAAATGTAATCTTTTGATCATTATTAATAATAAACACATCATTGGCTGCTAGACGGACAAGGACTAGAGTTATAGGGGGCTATGATTCCACAAGAGAGGGGGCTTGAGGGGCTAAGCATTTATTCCTATTTTTAATTACCCTTTTTGTCTAAGGGATTGGATCGGTTACGTGAGCTTCCTGGGGAAGGCCAGGAAGTTCTTGATTCCCCACGAGTTACTTAAACCCGCCTCTGGTCTGATGGGGGGTTTGGATGATATCTCGTCGCTCATTTTGTTTGCTCGTTCACTCCTTCATTCACTTACTCATTCGTTCATTCATATAGTCCTTACCTATCACTCATTTATCCATCCTCATACGCGTCTTGGTTTGGAAAAGGGACACAAATTGCCGAAGATTATCCATGGTATTGTTGGTTGTAGTGATCGCTGGTGTAATCTAGCCATGACTTGAGGCTTGCATGTCTGAGATGCGTTGGACTGTGTCCAACGTTGTTCATAGCTGCAAGTCCTAAGAGTCCCAACATTGAGATTTTGGACCAGTTGCACTGGCACCCAAAATAAGGAGAAGGATTTCCTAAGCGACTGCATGGCAGAGACTGGTGGAGGTCCATTCTCTTGGGTGGTGCAAGCTGGGTAGAAGATATTTGGGTACTTGGATTGTTGTGAGTGCTGGGAAAGCCTGTGAGAGCTTGAGTGTTGACTGGTTTGGGAAGCCAAATAACACTATGGAACCATCCTTGTGGATTCATAGCCCTGGCTCGGGGATGACACTGCTATTGCGAATTGGAGTAGTAGTGTCTACTATTGGGTGGAACGTCCCTGGTCTGCAACTAGTCGGTGTCATCATTTATAAAGATAAGTGCTCTCTGTTATGATATTATTTACCTGTATATGAATGTATTTCCACGGTGTATTTAATTTTCATTTAATTGAATCTTTAGAATATGCATGCTTGCTTGTTATTGTTGTGCATGTCATTAAATCCTTTTCTTTTATGCATCCTTATTAATTTAAAAGGGTCCAATAAGAGAAATAAGTCCAACGACGGGCTTGTAGGTGGCGTACCCAGACCTGTAGGTGGTTGGGTATGTTACAGTTTGGTATCAGAGCTTCTGGTTGAAACACCGGATCAATATGGATCGGGTCTGTTGGTCGGAGTCTCGTAATTGAGATCAAATTCTGACCATGAAGTTGAAAATATTAGGAGGACTGGCTTTGCAGAATCTACGCAGGAGATAGAACGTCAGATATCCTATTTAAGGGTTCGAAGGATCGTGACCATCCCCTTTTTAATTCGGGAGTGATTGCCACTATGGGATCGAGAGATATCTGGGATCGTTGTATCAGAGGGCAGGTGAGCAAGGGTCGTTCGATGAAAGAGAAGAAAAAGGTTAAGTCACAACCATCAGATCCCATTGGAGAGAGAGATCGACGACCAAGAGGCATTGTGGGGAACCAACTTGCATGGGATTTAATTCCCCAAGGCGGTCCCGCAATACAAACCATAGTTTCATTGAGGGGTTACGTGTCAGTTTCAAAAGAATCACAGGGCGAAAGGTGGGTTACTCCAAACCACTAGTGTGTGCCCCTGCAAATTGAAAGGAATTAAGTGATGTGACATGTTAGTGTTCGAACATTGAAACTTCGAAGAGCCGAAGTAGATCCATATCGTTGATCTTTGCAATAGTATCTCCAGAAGCCTCAAAGTATGGGGTTAGTACAGACCATCTAATAAGGGAGACACATGTCGGTAGATTGGCCAGTTTGGGAATTCAGAGTTCGGGAGAATTGGAAGTGCTAGTGTGGAAACTCCCAAAGCCTAAAGAGCCTAAGTGGTGGGGCACGATGACATCACCTGGAGGTGATGTGGACCCCAAAATTTTGAAGTGATGTGGCTTGCAGACATCACCTGGGATGACGTGGACACATGGGATGTGTGCCACGTGTCAGTAATTTTTGAACATATGGAGTATTGAAATGTCATTTAGAACGTGACACATCTCACCCGCATGATTGGGCCATGTTTCCACTTCTAGTATTTCACCACATGGCGACAGATTGTGCAGTCTAGAGACTGGGCACTCCAGGAGAGAAATATGTGATAGTTTGCATTGGGTCGAGAGCTCTGGAAGGCCAGAGTACATATCGATTGTTGATCCTAGAAGACATGCGGCAGTAGATCTCACAGCGGTTCATAGGATCAACAGTCTAGGAGAAAGTGAAGGCATAGAGTTTGAAACTCCTAAAGCCCGAAGAGCCGAAGCGATTCACAACCGTTGATTTGTGAGAGGACACGTGTCGACAAATCATGAAATCCGGGTAAAAGCGTACCGGGAGGAAGCAAGCGGGGAAGTTGAGACTTCTAAAGGCCAGATTTCTGAAGTGGATCTCGATTGTTGATCGTAAATAAGGACGAGGATAATTGATTTGGTCTTGGTTGAAGGTTCTGAAGTTTCGAAGTCCCAAAGATTTGTATAAGCACTTTTTTAGCTAAGCGCAGGGTCATGACCATGGTCACATGTAGTTGAAAGCTGAGGAAAGAAGGGATAATGGCCGAATTGGTTGTTTTGAGATAGAAAAGTGATAAGTAATGATTTAGCCTGTGGTTTCTAGTTGTGGTCACCTGAGAAGGTGGTTTGAAAGAAGGGCCTCTGCAGAATTAAGTTCTGTATCGGCTAAAGGATAACATGGATGTGTTATATGATGTAGATTGATACATCTATGTTCTTTGTGAACTGAAAAGAAAAAAAAATGACCTGTAAAATGGTTTGGCAAATTTTAATTATCATATGCATAATTCTAACAAAATGGTCGCTTGCAGATTTTGCAGAATTAATGGGTTTAATCATATCATCTCAGAATGCGTATTGAGGAAATGGAAGAAGGCTAGGGAGCCTCCAGCCATGATAAGGAGGCCAAAGGCCAGAATACCAGAGTTGGTAATGCAGAGACAGATTCCAATGGATGCAAGGAAAGATGAGAGCAGGAAACATTAATAGAAACTATAAGAAGCCTGAAAATAGAACTGTAGATCTATAAAGCAGACAACGAGAGACTAATGAGAGAGAAAAGTCAGATAAATTCTTGAGTGTTGCATAGCTTAAAGCAATTGCAAAGTCAAGCCAAGAATGGATCAAAGAAAGAGGAAGAAGGAAGGTGTCATGAAAGAAGAAATGATCATGGAAGAGCTGGTTATTCGAGAAGTGTTAGCAGAACTCATAGACACCACTCACCACCTTACTCAGAAAGAAATTTTTATACATCGGAAGATCCCATAAGCAGTCCAGAGGTGTCTCCTGTTAGGCACCAGAGAAGGAGAGAGGAAGTGGATAGTTTGCAAGGAGATTTGAGAAAGATCAAGCCACCCTCCTTTGATGGTGGAAGAGAAAGGGAAGATGATGTCGAAGCATGGTTTCTTGGACTCAGGAGATATTTTCAATTGCATAACTACTCATCAAACCTGGAAGCCAGGATTGTCACCTACCATTTACACAGGAAAGCTGCAATGTGGTGGGATCAACTGAGGCAAGTTGAACATGTTAATGATAATAGGATCACTTGGAAGCATTTCAAGAAGTACTTCCAGAAGGAGTACCTCTCAGATCATTTCTATGACAATAAAATGAAGGATTTCTTTGAACTCAGGCCGAGAAGCATAACTATGGCATAATATGAGAAGAAATTCTTGGGATTTTTAAAATATGTTGGGTTTATAAACGATGAAAAGATAAAGATACAGAGATTTTTGAGTGGAATGTTATCCTTTTATAAGGAAAATATTAGGTATGATGAGCCCAAGACCTTGAATAAGGCCATGAGGAAGGCTAAATACTTGTATGAACAAGGAAAGGGAAGAGAATCCCTGCAGAAATCTTGGAAGGATAAGAGGAAGTATAATTTTGATCACAGGAGGAAAGGATTCAAACCTTCGTTCAATAGGAATGAGCCTAATAGAAATCATCAAGATCAATATGTTAAGGGTGAATCCAAGAAAGAAGACTCCTTGGGAAAAATGGGAAGACCACCTATCCAGTGTTGGGGATACAAAGAAGATCACTTGTACAAGGATTACCCACACAAAAAGGACAGAGTGAAGACTGTGCACAACGTCCAAGAGAATACAACAGTTGAAGATATGGGAAGAATCTATGCAAATTTAGATGATCGACAAGCATAGTACCAATCCAATATGATTGAAGTGGAAGGTAAGATCATAAATCATCTTGTTTCTATTTTGATTGATTTAGGAGCAATTCATTGTTACATTGATCCTAAAACAGTGGATAGATTACATTTGGAGAAAAGTAATCTTGGAAAATCAAGTTTGGTTCGTCTAGCCACTGGAACCAAAAGGAGAATCCATGATATGGTCAGAGGATGTTCCATAAGTATTAATGGTTTGAATACAAATGTTGATCTAAATATCATACCATTGGGATCTTATGATATTCTAATTAGAATGGATTGGTTGGACAAGCATCATGCTGTCCTGGATTGTCATAGAAAAACATTTACATGTCTTGATGGAGATGGAAAACATAACACTTTGAAGGGAGTTCCAAGACCCATATCTATAAGGGATATTTCAGCCTTACAACCGAAGAGATGTTTTAGGAAAGGATGTAAATTGTATGCAGCTCATGTGGAAGAAGTAGAAAATACAAAGGGGCCAAGCCTTGAAGATTTCTCGGTACTACAGGAATTTGAAGATGTATTCCAGGAAATACCAGGGTTTCCACCAAGAAGGGAGATATATTTCTCAATTGATTTATTGCCAGGAGTTGCCCCATTGTCGAAAACACCTTACAGAATGAGCACACCAGAGTTAAAAGAATTACAAATCTAGTTGGAGGAACTGTTGAATAAAGGGTACATATGTCCAAGTGTTTCACCTTGGGGAGCACCAGTAATTTTTGTCAAAAAGAAGGATGGAACCTTGAGGATGTGTATTGATTTTCAACAACTCAATAAGTATACCATAAAGAAAAAGTATTCTCTATCGAGAATTGATGACCTCTTTGATCAGCTAAGAGGAGCAAAGATATTTTCAAATATTGAACTGAGGTCAGGATACCATCAGGTAAGAATCAAGGAAGAATACATTCATAAGACAACCTTTAGGACCATGTATGGGCATTATGAATTTTTAGTGGTACCATTTGGACTGAGCAATGCACCAACTATGTTTATGTTCTTAATGAATGGAATATTCATGAATTATTTGGATAAGTTGTCATAGTGTTCTTGGATGACATACTTATCTATTCTAAGTCTGAAGAGGAGCATGAACAACACTTAAGACTGGTGTTGCAAGTGCTGAGAGAACATCCGTTGTATGCCAAGATAAGCGTTCTTTTTATCAAGAGAAGATCCATTACTTGGGACACATTATTTCAGAGCAGGGCATAACAATAGATCCAGAGAAGATTGAAGCCATTAGTGGATGGCCAACACCCAGAAATGTGTTAGAAGTCAGATATTTTATGGGATTAGCTGGTTACTACAGAAGGTTCATAGTAGGGTTCTCTAAGATTTCTCATCCCATTACTTCTTTGCAAAATAAGGGAACTAAATTTGAATGGAAACCTAACTGTGAAGACAATTTTAGTCTGTTGAAGGAATTACTTACTAGTGCACTTGTGTTAAAGATTGTTGACCCAAATGAAAGTTTTGTGGTATGTACAAATGCATCTAAGGAAGGACTTGGGGGAGTCCTCATCCAAAATGGACATGTAATTGGTTATAAGTCCAGAAATCTTAAGGAACATGAGAGGAACTATGCCACACATGACTTGGAGCTTTGAATTAAGGACAAACCACATTGGCATTATCTCATGCGGAAGAGATTTGAATTAAGGACAGACCACATTGGCCTGAAGTATATTTTTGAACAACCAACCTTGAATGTCAGACAAACAATATGGATGGAATTTTTAAGTGAATATGACCTTGATATCAAGCATATCAAAGGGAAAGAGAATAAATTTGTCGATGCACTTAGTATAAGAGTGCATCTCATGCATGCTACTGCGGTCAGTATGCATCAGTCAGACTTGAAGAGCAAAACTTTAGATGGTCTTGTTACAGATCAACATTACCTACAGGTAAAGGAAATATTACAGGAAGGATATGTACAACAAAAAATAAAGGAGTCTAAGATAAAGGAAGATGGATTACTCATCCATAAGAATAGAATGTATGTTCCTAGTTCTGGAGAATTGAGGAATTTGATATTGAAGGAAATGCATCATGTTCCTTATGTTGGACATATCGGTTACCAGAAAACAATTACAGTAGTAAGAAGCCAATTCTTTTGGTCGGGAATGAAAAAGGATGTTGTTTATTACATCACTCAATGTATGGAATGTCAGAAGGTGAAAGTTGAACATAGGCATCCAACAGGTTTGCTACATCCTTTACCCAATCTAGAGAAGAAATGGGAAGTGATCACCATAGACTTCATCACAGGATTACCCAGAACAAATAAGAAACATGATTCAATCATGCTGGTGGTTGACAAATTAACAAAGGTTGCTCATTTTGTTCCTGTAAAAACAACACATACAAAAACTAATATTGCATAAATTTACATGAGAGAGATTGCTAGGTTGCATGGGATACCTAGGACAATTATCTCGGACAAAGATACAAAATTTACCTCCAATTTATGGAGAGGATTGTTTAAAGGATTTGGTACAAATCTAAACTTCAGCACAACATACCACCCACAGTCAGATGGAAAAACAAAGAGGGTTAACTGAATAATTGAAGATATGTTGAGAATGTATGTGATGGATAAACCATCTAAGTGGGAAGATTACTTACACTTGGTCGAGTTTGAATATAATAATGGGTATCAAGCTTCATTGAGAATGAGCCCATTTGAAGCTTTGTATGGTAGGAAATGCAATACTCCAGTGAGCTGGGAAAACCCAACAGATAGAGTGGTACTTGGGCCAGAGTTGGTCAAGGAAATGGAAGACCAGATGGTTAAGATCAAGCGGAATTTAAAGGCAGCTCAAGATAGATAGAAAGTTTATGCAGATAAGAAAAGGACAACTAGAGAATTTAAAGTAGGGGAGCATGTGCTTCTAAAAGTGAAGCTCAAGAAAAGTTATTTGAAATTGGGTAGTTGTACAAAGATGGAAGCTAGATTGTGCGGTCCATTTGAAATATTGGATAGAATAGGGCCAGTTGCATACATGCTTGCATTTCCTGCTTCCATGAATGTGCATATTGTGTTTCATGTCTCCTTATTAAAGAAATATGTACATGATCCTAACCATGTTATTGATTGACATATGATTCAGGTAGAGATAGAGGGAGACTTTTAGGTTCATCCAGTGCGGGTATTGGACAGAAAGGTCAAAATGCTCTAGAGTCGAGTTATACAGCTGGTAAAAGATCAGTGGGCCTGCTACAGTCCTGAAGATTCTATGTGGGAGCATGAAGATTCCATGCAGGCAAAGTACTCGCAACTTTTTGAATAAATTTTGAGATTTGATCTCTATTTTGTATATGCACCGAGGATGGTGCCAAAATAAGGGGGAGGGGATGTAACACCTCGGGTTTTGAACCCCCATTTTAAATAATGTATTTTTACAATGATGAGAGTCCAAAGCACCCAAAAAATTATTAAAATGGAAGTGTGCCCAAGAAATGTAATGTTTTGATCATTATTAATAATAAACACATCACTGGCCACTAGACGGACAAGGACTAGAGTTATAGGGGCTATGATTCCACAAGAGAGGGGGCTTGAGGGGATAAGTGTTTATTCCTATTTTTAATTACCATTTTTGTATAAGGGAGTGGATCGGTTACATGAGATTCTTGGGGAAGGAAAGGAGGTTCTTGATTCCCCACAAATTACTTAAACCCACCTCTAGTCTTATGGGGGGTTCGACTAATAGCTCGTCGCTCATTTTTTTTTCTCGTTCACTCTGTCATTCACTTACTCACTCGTTCATTCATCCATTCCTTACCTATCACTTATTGATCCATCCTCATATGCGTCTTGGTTTGGGAAAGGGATGCAAATTGTCGAAGATTAGCCATGCTATTGTTGGTTGTAGTGGTCGCTAGTGTAATCGAACCATGACTTGAGGCCTTCATGTCTGAGATGCATTGGCCTATGTCCAAAGTTGTTCATAGTTGTGAGTCCTGAGAGTCCCAGCATTGAGATTTTGGACCAGTTGCGTCGATGCCCAAAATAAGGAGAAGGACTGCCTGAGGGACTGTGTGGCAGAGATGGGTGGAGGTCCATTCTCTTGGGTGGTGCAAGCTGGGTAGAAGAGAGTTGGGTACTTGGATTGCTGTGAGTGTTGGGAAATCCTGTGATATCTTGAGTGATGACTAGTTTGGGAAGCCAAATAACACTCTGGAATCGTCCTTGTGGATTCATAGCCCAGGCTCGGGGGTGACGTTGTTGAGAATTGAAGAAATAGTGTTTACGGTTGGGTGGAACATCCTTGGTCTATAGCCAATTGGTGTCATCATTTATAAATATAAGTGCTCTCTGTTATGGTATTATTTACCTGTATATGAATGTATTTTCGTTGTGTATTTATTTGTTGTTTAATTGAATCTTTAGAATATGCATGCTTGCTGGTTATTTTTGTGCATGTCATCAAATCCTTTTATTTTATGCATCCTTATTAATTTAAAAGGGTCTAATAAGAGAAATAAGTCCAAGGGTGGGATTGAAGGTGGCATACCCCGGCTCGTGGGTGGTTGGGGATCTATCACTGATCATAATGACACTTGTGCGTAGAAACACAAAAGCAATGAGCATTGGGAAGCATGGTGTTGAAACACCATGTTTCATCACCAACTTGTGAGAATGATTTAAAAATGCCATTAGCTCAAAAATTTAAACGTAGAACCATTGATCTGCTAAAATCACTCACCCAAACAATCACTCATCATGAATTGAAGCCTCTACTATCCTAGAGGCTGGGTGGGCTCTATCACTGATGAGGATGACACTTGTGAGTGGAAACACAAAAGAAATGAGCATTGAGAAAATGATGTTAAAACACCGTGCTTCAACACCAGCTTGTGAGAAATTAGAATGATTTAAAGACGACCAAGTAATTTATCCAAACTATCAGTAAGATAAAAAAATTAAACACAGAACTACTGATCTACTCCAATCACTAACCCAAATAAGCACTCTTCATGACATGAAGCCTCTGTTATCCTGGAGGTTAGGTGGTCTCTATTACTAATCAGGATGACACTTATGCGACGTGCATGGAAATACACAAGCAATGAGCATTGGGAAAATGATACTGAAACACCATGTTTCAACACCATCTTGTGAGAATGATTTAAAAATGCCTAGGTAATTTAATAATTTATCCAAACTGTAGTCTGTGAGTAAGCTCAAAAACTGAAACACAAAACTACTGATCTACTCCAATTGGAAATCATTAACTCAAACAATTAGTCATCGTGACCTAAAGCCTCTTCTATTCTGGAGGTTGGGTAGGGATGTGGGCTTTATCACTGATCAAGATGACACTTATGCGTCGTGCGTGGAAACACACAACCAATGAGAATTGGGAAAATAGTGTTGAAACACCACGTTGAAACATCGTGTTTCAACACCAACTTGTGAGAATGTTTTAAAAAAACCCAGGTAATTTATCCAAACTGTGAGTAAGCTCAAAAATTTAAACATGTTACACATAACTACTAATCTACTCCAATCACTAACCCAAACAATCACTTGTCATGACTTGAAGCCTCTGCTATCCTAGAGGTTGGGTGGGCTCTATCACTTATCATGATAATCCCTACTAGCATATGCACTTAATGAATGCCCTGTTAGAACGTTTTAGAAATTCAGAATTTAAACTTTGAAAGTCTTTTTGGTTTTTATCCTTAAAAATAAATCACAAAAAAACTTAGGAAAAATGTTTTTCATTGAATAAAAATATGTTCATTATATCTTGACAGGGTGCTTCCAATATCATCCACTAAATAATTTTAGTCGACTGGATCAATGGTTCCCATGATTTTGACGTTCTAAAGTTGCGTGAGTATTAAACAAAATAAATTTACAAAGGCACTTCGGGACTTCACGATTTGGGATTTTCAAATTCACAGTGCTTAAAAAAAAAAAAAAACCAAAGTTGCAAAGCTCCAGATTCCTGGACTCCGGAGACAGTTTGCCTTGAAAATATTTTAAATAAAATCGGTTGATGAGTCACATGCCATCTGTCAAAAAATTCATTTTGGCTGACACGTGGCACTCTTTTGGGGCATTTTTGTCAGATCATTCGCACTTTTTTAGGTGACACATGTCACTCACTTTTTGCATGACACATCATCGAAAGTGACGTCATCACTGCCACATCACTCCGGGAGATTTTTCTTCGGGAGATTCAAATAAATCAAAGAACAGGTTCAAAAACATGTTAGCCTATGGCTTACCTTTACCAATCACTAAGTCTGAATTGTCACCTATATTTGTATTATTGATTTAGGATATTAGTAATATACCCTCAAGTGGTGACTAATGATTTAGTTAAGATTGCCTAGCCTAGTCATCATGCATGATTTTAGGATCTAGAGAAAATCTCTCTATGAGGTGGCATCACCCATTGTACTATAAATATGTAACATTGGAGTGAATACAATTAGTGTGTTGGCTAGTGAGCCTTTTCCACCATGTTGTTGTTCTTGTTTATGTTTTATCAATTGGTATCAGAGCTCCTATGTTCTTAAGGGCCTGGCAATTCCATGATAGTTTTTTTTTTTTTCATGGAAAGTTTGTTTTCAGAGGACGGTGATGCACATTTGGTGAAGAGGAGATTCCAGCATTGAAAGCTCTTGGAAAAATCCATCGTCACATCGATCATTTGATTGTTTTGGTCAAGTCTCTGCAAATTTAGATCAGTCCTTGCGTCTCTAGTCTAGGTTTGAACACGGATCTGTGGGATAATAGATCACGCCAGATGCATGTTTTGGTAGTCTTGAGATCCATGGATGGTCATGCGCATTTTGGTGAAGAAGAGATTTCAAGTGAAGAAGTCATTGGAAAACTCTGTAGTCACATCGATCAGTGATTTTGATTGCTCTCCTCTGACTTACTTTTTGTTTTAATACGCCTGGTTCTTTGCCACTAGAAATATCATTCATCACTCAAAATCACTTCCAAGCACCACATCCTAGCATCACAGGAGTGGAATGCACCAGTCTATATGAAATCTTGTGGTGGTTGTCATAGCGCTATAGGCATAATCGCGTGCTCAGGAAACAGTTCAGTGAGCACGATCTAGTCAAAGGTAGATTGATGATTCGAATCTGAGTAGAGAAAATGCTCTTTGATTCGATTCAGTTTCAGCACCAATCGTAGATGGAATTTGACAATTCTTGTTTCAGTATGTAAAAGGATTATTAATTCTGTAGAAATTGACATCCAACAGAAAAATGTAAGAAAACCCTAACGCTAACTAGCGCAAATACAGGTTAATTTTGATTAGATTCAATGCAAATTTGATCCAGTATGTAAAATTAGGCGTAACGAGATGTGTGCATCTGTTTTTCCATAACAACCTCACGGGATGAATGGCGTTTGCTCGGATCGGGTCCATTACAAACCCTAGTCAGAATTCAAAGAATCAGCCTCGTAGGATGTGGAGTTACAGTCCGTAGGTTTTGTTTTGGAGACTCATTGCTTCAGGATGTAAAGCTCTAGACAATTGCGGAGAATTATTTTGTGCATATGCGAAATCTTTGGAATTTTGGTATGGATTGTGATATTTGATGAAGGGAATTATGTGAATTTCATTTAGCTCGGAAGCTTTGATTCAGGTTTGCAAGCGCAGGGTTTAGGGCTAAACAGAACGATCGATTTTGTTGAGGAAATCAATAATTTCTATTAGTCATGGTTGTTTCCTTGGATTGTGAACCAACTATATTTTTCGGAAAACTTGAAAGAGAGTCTAGAAGGATCTCAGGTCACGCACATGACAAATAATAACATCAATTGAAGCTCATCACATTTTCATATAAATGCAAGTTTCTTGTCAAATTGTTTGGTAGCAGTTGTTTCTTATGGGGTTGCTTCAATGGCTATGGTTTTTATTAACAAGGCTATTCTCATGCAATATCTGTATTCAATGACTCTTCTTACCTTGCAACAATTGATAACAACTTTACTTATATAATTTGGCTGAGCCTTTGGTTTCACTCAAGCCCGGTCTCTAACCCTGAAAACAGCAAAAAGGCTTCTCCCTCTCTCACTTTTCTACAATGCAAATGTGGTATTTACTCTGGCAAGTTTGAAAGGGATCAATATACCCATGTATATAGCTTTGAAGAGGCTTACTCCCCTAGCTCTTTTGATTGCAGGAATATTTCATGGTAAAGGAAAGACACCCATTCAGTAAAATCATCGATCGAATTTGTAGATCATGGTTATGGGTAGCATGCGATTTCCTCAGTGATATTCTGGAACGTGCTCAGATAGAGATAGCACTGCACCTCACCATGTGAATGGAAATGCTCAGGCCACTGAGATGATCATGACTTCCCGTGAAGGCTATGCAAGTGGAGTTTGATATCAGCCAAACCAATTCAGTTGTCGATGCATCCAAAAACTTGACAAATTCTTGATGGAGGATGTCAACGAGGATGACTGGTATTCCTATTTATACTATCGAGGGCACGGGAAGCAGATATTGAGATTTAGAAACTTCTCTTAACCAGATCAATTTGAGTGGAAGACATGGCTCCATCTTCTATGATATCAGTATTCAAGTAAAAGAATTGTTGTATTATAAATTCTTGTGGGTTGATGTTGCAATGGCATACTATAGCTTTGTCAAAAGTTTAAAAGATTTTGGAGAAGAAACCATGTTTCTCTTTTGTAAAACAAAAGGACTTTTAAACCCATGTTTTGCCTATGAAGACTTATATGCAAAATGCTAGTAGGCTTAGTGCTTGCCCAACTTTGTAAAAAAAAGTTATCGGGTTCTTCTTATAAGTTGAATTGGGAAGTGAACACCATTGAAGGCTTATATTTGAATTGTGATCATAAAAGAGATACTCATAATAAAATTGAAGTCTTTTTCTCTGTGTCCTAGATCTGCCCGAAATTGAATAAGGGGATCTTTGGTACACTTTGTGTTGTGTGATGGTAAGATTTTTATGGAATATTTATGTCATTATGTTTAATGTTGACATAATCATACTTTCAATTCATCATTTAACACAACAAACATGAAGTTCAAGCTCAAATTCATGTCATTCAAGCATATGTGAAGAACATTTTCAAGCATTCAAGTCGTCAACTACATCAGTAATGGACAAATCAAAGTTTTTCAAACTCAACACATCATGGAGTATTTGAAGTTAAATTGTAACTTGCAAACAATGTTTGTTGTAAGATTACTTAATCAAGATTTATTGTAACTTGCAAATTGTCCTTTTGTAAGTTTACTTGTCTTTTTGAAATCAAGTTGAGTTGAATTGAATTTGTCATAAGGTGCATTTTCGGCTGAGCCCGACACCCTTGAGTCATTTTGAGTCGTAATTGACAAGGATGAGTACTTGAAACTCAAATCATTGTAATACTTTGGGATACATTTTCAGTGGTAACCGACATCCTCAACTTCCTGGAAGCAAGTTCAAACAAGAAAAATTCAAGCGAGCGTGAAACAAAATCAAGTGAGCTTGAAGTTCAAGCGATCGATTCAAGTGAGCGAGTTGTAGATAATCCTTTTATGTCGAGCCTTCTTCTGTAATCAGGATCTACTTGCACAAGGAGACCTCATTTAGTGTTTTTGAAATGGCTTGAAATCTAGAATTATTAGAGTTACTGAATAGTCTAATAAACACCACTGAATATAACAATGTGATATTGAACAAAACAACTCTTCAATCAGTGCTAACTTGTTTGCAAGTGACGCAAGCTAAAGTTAGACTTCTTCAATCTCTATCCCAACTATTGAATGATGAGTTGACTGATCTAAAAAATAAACAGCTAGTGAAGTGTTCTGAACTAGTTTTTGTTCAACACAATCCTCTCTATGATGATGATGATGATGATGCTTTTGATCAACAGTCAGTGAAGGAACAACACAGTGATACAACCTCAGAATCAGTTTCAAACGAAGTTGAATATATCCATGAACCTACATTTCAAGAGTTTTCTTTTGATTTCAGTGAAGAAAACCTTCCAATGATGCATCAACATGCATTAAATCCACTTCCATGGATTTCAAGGCAACAAGTTCAGAATACTCTTTCCAAGCCCATCATCAGACCTTGGGAAGAAATCATCTACAACAAGAATAGAACATGACTTGGATATGACAAGGAAGTTACCTTTCATATTCCTGATTATTCCAGACCAATCAAGTTCCAAA
>SNQJ01S0008766.1:313967-339025 GCA_010110895.2 Picea sitchensis | reverse complement strand
AGTGTTGTTATTTTATTCAGCCGCAGTTGCTTATTTATATTCTGGCTAAGATCCTTTGTATGTTGATCTAGTCGAGTATTGTCAGTTATTCAGCCGCATTCGGCCATTTTGTAATCCACGGAGATATCATAATACAAACTTTGCAGTCCTTTGTCGCGTTTATTATTTGTATGATCATTTATATGTTGTAAACCTTTGATCCTACACACACATTAGCAGCGTTTCCTAGACTAGCCAAGTCAGGAACATTATAGTGCCCATGTGATGGGGTGTATCATTCTCCTCTGGACTGAGTTGAGTCGTGCCCCAGTGTTGGGTGTGCCCATGTGATGGGTGTATCGTTCTCCTCTGTGTGAGAGTTGAGTCGATGTGGTCTCCTGCCTTTGTACTCCTGTGGACTCAGTTGAGACAGGCTTGAGATTGTACTCCAGATGATTCTCCTGTGGACTCAGTTGAGATAGAGATTTGTTGAGTATGAGGTCCCTGTGGCTGAGCACAAGTGGACGTGTCCCTAGTGGTTGAGCACTAGTGGACGTGTGAGATCCTTGTCATATTGTCTAAAAGTAAGATTTGCTTGTAACCCTAATTTATGATGTAAAGGGTACAAGTCGGCCCCACCATATGTGAAAGACAATTAATGTTTATTGTAATAATTAATTATATTTCTGAGTTATTGAGGTCGGCCCTATTGTGCCAATAAACACACCTATTGTTGTGTCTGGTCTTGTATAAATAAAGGTGATTGCCCCATTGAAGAAACACACACTTCACTTGTCATTTGGAAATTTCAGACCTACCTTTAAGGTTGAAGTGCGCACCTCTCTTGGGTGCTAGTTTCAAGGTTGTAGAAGCACCCTCTTTTGTGCATTAGGGTTTATGGTTGGGAGATCTTCTCTTGAGAATATAGCAAAGGATTGTTGGGTTTCTTCCCTTGAGTAGAAGGGTTTCCCAGGATATTTCTTGTGTTCTTGTGCATGGTAATTCTTCTTGTGATCTTGGTTATTGCAGCACTTGTGTATGGTGTAGCTGCATTTGTTTATGGTTAAAGTACATGCTAAATGAAATAAACCTCGTGCTTGAACCTAGCATAGTGAAAATTCAACACTCCTGACAATTTTTAGTTCAACACGTTCTTCTGTAATTCTTTGTAATTGTGGGTTCTACACTTCTGAGGTTGTCTGAATCCCTACACAGCTTCCAGGTGGAGATTGGTGGCCACCCACCTAATCCAACTGGCTTATTTTGGAAGTTTTCATGTCAATACATCTTTCTATACTTCTAAGATCGTTTTTGGCCCCTAAACAGTGTTTTTTTGGCTTGCCACAGTCAAACTGTAGACGGAGTCAGAGTTTGATGGCATAATGTGTAGTTCTCGAAAAGACCTTTCCAACGAGCTATCACGCGTCTAAAACGGAGTTCGTATGCAAAAGTTACAACCCCGAGAAGTTGAGGTACCAAATTACCCATTGAGACCCACATAACTTTTGGCGTTTCATCTCCTAGGGTTAGGTTTTTGGATGTCTAGGGTTTTGGCATTCATGAGTAATGTTAAAAATGCCTCTGGAGCCTCATTGTAATCATTCTGCTTAGACGGGTTCGCGTAGCAGCCACATCTCTTCTCAGAGATAGCTACCACCATTTGAGCAAGTTGTTTTCAATTCTGTAGTTTTAGAGTTTCAGCCTATTTTATTTATTCAATAAAAGTTATTGTTCACTGGATATCTGTTGTTGTTTTTCGTATCTCTGTGTTATTGTATTTAGTCTTTTATTCATTTCGTTCCGCTCATAAATCAGAATCAATGGTATCAGAGCAATTTGCTCTTCATTTATTTTTCTTCGTGCATGTCCCTGACAAGATCTGGGTACAAGAAGTTGGGACTCGAACCAGTCGAGCGTTTGCAAGATCGGTCGCGTCAAGCCCGACAACAACCCATGGGGGACGAGAAGAAATATGATGGAGAAGGAGATCCTTTTAAAATGTTTTTCGAGGAAGCTCTTGCGCGACAAAGGAACGAAATGATGGACAACTTTGCACAGATCCTTCGACGACTGCCTATAGGAGATGCATCTTCATCAAGCGTCCATGCAACCCCCTTCAAGGTACAAGTAAATTTTGATATTTCATTATTTGAAGGACTGATAGATGCAGATGTTCTAGATAAATGGTTGAATCTACTCGAAGGGTACTTTTCGGTCCACAATTTTTCCGACAGGGAAAACATTACTTTTGCACTCCTCGAGGTTGTCCCCCATGTTAAGGACTAGTGGGATACTTACTCTAAGCAAAGGGACATAGAGGAATCTGCAATATTTGTGGTCGACCCCACATGGGATTCCTTCAGGGATGCCATTAAAGAACAATACTACCCTGTTGGAAGCTACGAGGACCAGTACACAAGATGGACCACGCTGCGTCAGAAAAGGGATCAGACAGTACCAGATTACACCAATATTTTCCATACCCTGCACTAGGTATCAAAGACTCTGAACGACATCTGGTGCTCAAATACCGCGGTTTTCTGCATAGACACATTCAAACAGAAATGGAGTTTCTGGACTTCGCATCATTAGGTGCGACTTATAGATATCTTGTCAAGATCGAGCAGAAATTTAAGCAGAAGAGACAAGAGTTTGGATCTGCAAACTCCTCACAGCCAAAGCAGGGCAAAGGCGCCCCAACCCACAAAACAAGGGACAGAGCAAAGATGACCACTCTCAGGACAACCATACCAAGCCGCAACACAAGAAGGGTAATGAGAAATCAAAGAAGGAGAGGGGAAAGTGGTCTGAATACCATAAAATCCCTTGGCACAACGCCGAAGAATGTCGCTCCAAGCAGTCACTGGTGGCCAAGCTGAAAGCTTCCGAGTCAGAGGCAAATTCTGACTCCAAATCAAATCCAAAAGGAGGGAAGCAGATTATCGATGTCGAACCTAGCGCCATTGTCGCTACCACCAAAGTCCAACCAAGCAAACCAGAAGAACCAGAGGAAGGGGAACGCCTCTTTTACTCATAGATGTGGGTAAAGGGGGCTCCACTTCATTTCATTGTCGATAGTGGCAGTCAAAAGAACCTAATCTCGACAGAGGTCGTCAAGCGGTTGGACCTATCGATGACACCGCACCCACAGCCCTACACCATCGACTAGCTTCGCCAAGGAAGAGATCTTTGCGTCAGCCAACAGTGTCGTCTTCCCTATGGCATCAATCCCTTCAAAGACGAGGTATTGTGTGATGTTGCTCCCCTTGAGGTTTGTGATGCTCTTTTAGGACAACCATATTTGTGGAAGCGACATGTTGTGTATGAGTCTAGAACCCGCATTGTTATTACTACTTTGGGTAGACAATTGTACAGGATACCAGAGGTAGCGTCGCTTACCATTATTTCTTTAATATCTGCTAAGCAATGCAGTAAGGTCATTTCGTAGACCGGGAAGTTTGTCTGCTTTGTGATCTGTGCTCACAATAAGTAGAAGGTTGCCTCCACATTCGTGGCCTCTACACAGAGCCTATCTTTGCAGTAGAAGCAAGTGGACGGGATCATGGAAGAGTACAGAGACATCTTCTCCTCAACCACCGGGGTACCGACGAACTGCCAAGTCAAGCATACAATTGATCTAACCCTCAGTGCACCTCCGCCTAATGGACCAGTCTATCATCGCTCGTTGATGGAAAATGACAAAATCAAGCGTCAGATCCAAGAGTTGTTGCACATCAGACCCAGCTCCTCCCCTTGCGGAAGCCCGATTGTGTTGGTGCAAAAGAAAGACGGGACCGGGCGGCTCTGCATTGATTATAGAGCATTAAACAAAATCACAATCAAGAACCGATACCCAATTCCCCGAATTGATGACCTTCTTGACCAACTCAAGTGGGCAAAGTTCTTCAGCAAGATTGACCTAAAGTTTGGCTTCCACCAGCTTCCCATCGAACCGACTGATGTATGTAAGACAGCTTTCAAATCTAAAGAAGGTCTCTTCGAATGGTTGGTCATGCCCTTTGGCTTAACAAATGCACCAGCCACTTTCATGAGGTTGATGAATGATGTATTGAGACCCTTCACCAGTTCTTTTGTGGTGGTATATCTGGATAACATCCTCATCTTCCGCAGAACTTGGGAGGAGCACATGCAGCATATTCAACAGGTTTTGAGCACTCTGCGGCAGCACAAGCTATATACCAAGTTGGAAAAATGCTCCTTTGGCATGAACAGGGTCCAATACTTGGGCTACATTGTTGATGAGCATGGGGTACATGTGGATCCAGCTAAGATCCAAGTCATCCGTGATTGGCCAACCCCGACCACACTAATCGAGCTTCAAAGCTTCTTGGGACTTGCCAACTTCTACCGACAATTCGTGTTGGGATTCTCCCATATTGCATGGGCCCTCAGCCAAGTGACCAAGGGAGGTGGCAGGGCAAAGTTCGCATGGGGTAAGGCACAACAACGAGCATTTGATGATCTGAAGCATCGCTTGTGCTCAGCTCCAGTATTGTCCTTACCTGATCTACAACAATCATTCGAGATTGAAACTAATGCATATGACTATGCTGTAGACGCAGTTCTCACTCAGCACGGTCATCCAGTAGCATACCATAGTGAGACACTCTCAGATACTGTCCGAAAATACCCCACATATGACAAGGATATGTATTCCATTGTGCAAGCTTGTCGCTAATGGAAACATTACATTATGGGAAAGGAGACAATCATCCACACTAATCACAAGCCTCTGCAATTCATACAAACACAAGGGAAGTTGCAGAACGACCAGCATTAAAAGTGGTCCACATACCTGTAGCAGTTCCACCTCAACATCAAGTATAAGACAAGGAGCACAAATCGTGTCGCTCACTGCCTCAGTTGACCTCTCGTGGCTGCACTCACCATTGTGCTCCATTCCTGTGGGAATGAGGCATCTGAGTGACCCCAACTTTATCAATGAGATCCTGACTTCGCCACCACCTATCAGCGCTTGGGTACAACCGCGAATGTCATCGATTTTCACATTCAGGATGGACTGTTATACCATCTGGGCCATCTCTGTGTTCCTGCAAGCGAGCGTGCAAAGATGATTTGGGAGACTCACTACAGTCGAATGGTGGGACATTTTGGCGTGGAGAAAACTATGGTCGTTCTACAAAAACATTTTTATTGGCCAAAACTTAGACAAGATGTCAGCAAGTATATCAGATCTTGCACTGCCTATGCCATTACCAAGACAGCCATGAAGAAGCAAGGCTTATACACCACTCTTCCTACTCCCGAGAGGCCTTGGGAATCCATCTCAATGGATTACATGTCTGGTCTTCCGTCCACCAAGCAAGGCAATGATTGCGTATTTGTGGTGGTTGATCGGTTTTCGAAGATGGCCATTCTCACAGCCTGCAAGAAGAGCATCACAGCGACAGATATTGCGAAGCTCTTCTTCGAACGAGTGTGGGTGCATTTTGGGATACCACAGACCATCATCTCCAATCGGGACAGCAGGTTCCTCAGCACATTTTGGTCGAGTCTCTAGTCACTTTTGGACACCAAGCTCACTAAATCCACTGCCTTCCACCCTCAAACCGATCGCCAAACAGAGGTCGTCAATCGGATGATTGTGCACATCCTACGCATGTATAACTCTAAGCATCTGCGTACATGGGATGAGAGTCTTCCCTATGTTCAGCACAGCTATAATAGGGCTCTCCATAACTCCACTGGCCATAGCTCCTTTCAGGAGGGGTTGGGATTCCAACCCTTGGGTCCCATTAATGTTGCACTACCTCTTGCAACCACACAAACAGATTCTTCCCATGTTCAGTCTGAGACCGACAAAGCCACCAGATTCATTGAGCGGATTCAGCACATCTGCCAACAGGTCCATGAGATTTTGCAGAAAGCCAATGCTAAGTACAAGCAGCGCCATGATCAACACCGGGTACCGCACAAGTTTCAAGTGGGAGACAAGGTCTAGTTACATTTGCAGAAAGAACGCCTTACAGGGCCCCATCGGAAGCTCCGTCCACTTCGCTATGGGCCTTACACTATCACCAAGGCTGTGGGTGGCAATGCTTTTGAGCTCAACACTCCCCCCTTCCTTGGCTTGCACCCAGTGTTCAAGGTGGACCTCCTCCAGCCATATTTTCCACCATTATTGGACACCTCGGAGATCGCAAAAAAGTTGACACCAATAGAGTTCAACCCTGATTGCATGGAATAGGCATCCACTGATCAAATAGTCAACACACAGGTCAAGGGCACTCGCCAGCAGAGGATCCATCTTTACTGAGTTGTCAAAAAAGCCAGCTCTTGCACCAAGGCAAGTGGCTCACCCAGAGCCAAATTCAACTGAAATTTCCTCACCTGATGGGGGCACTCAACGCAATGGAGACCATTGCTTCCTAAGGGGGGAGGACTGATCCAGGTGGACATTGGTGGCCACCTACCTATTCCAATTGACTCCTCTTGACAGTTTTTAGTTCAACACGTTCGTCTGTAATTGTGGGTTCTACACTTTCGAGGCTATCCGAAGCCCTACCCAACTTCCAGGTGGAGATTGGTGGCCGCCCACCTAATCCAACTGGCTTATTTTGGAAATTTTCATGTCAGTACATCTTTTTGCACTTCCAGGGCCGTTTTGGAGCCCTAAACAATGTTTTTTTGGCTTGCCACAGTCAAATTGTAGACGACGTCAGAGTTTGACGACATAATATGTAGTTCTCGAAAAGACCTTTCCAACGAGCTATCACGCGCCTAAAACAAAGGTCGTATGCAAAAGTTACGACCCCGAGAAATTGAGGTACCAACCTACCCATCAGGGCCCACATAACTTTTGGCGTTTCATCTCCTAGGGTTAGGTTTTTGGATGTCTAGGGTTTTGGCATTCCTGAGTAATGTTAAAAAGGCCTCTAGAGCCTCATTGTAATCATTTTGGTCAGACGGATGTGTGTAGCAACCACATCTCTTCTCAAAGATAACTACCACCATTCGAGCAAGTTGTTTTCAGTTCTGCAGTTTTACAGTTTTAGCCTATTTTATTTATTCAGTGGAAGTTATTGTTCATTGGATATCTGTTGTTGTTCTCTGTATCTTTGTGTTATTGTATTCAGTCTGTTATTCATTTCATTTCGCTCATAAATCCGAATCAGGGTTGGCTTTTTCTTTACCCTTTACCCTGTCGTTACATTTTGGTCACAATTGCTCTTAACTTTCTATCTTTATTTAATGCCATCAACAATCAACCTCTGGGCCTTTAGCCCCTTCTTCCCATAAGAGAATGAGGTACAAGCCTTTTTTGGGGTGCATGTAACACCCAAAACCCAAAAGATAGGGAAACAAAGGGAAAGTGAGATGGAAAGTGGTAAAATATGATCGAGAATGGTACGATGACTCATCAAAAGATCCCCCAATAGCACCCCTTTTCCTCGGGAGTGATGACACTTACTAGGATACCAGGATAACCACCAAGGTGAAATGAGGCAAAAGGTATAACTTCCAAGCAAACGTTTCATAATCAGAAAGAACCCTTTGATACTCATTCAAATGACCCAAATATTAAAATGACAATTACCATGAAACTTGACTAGTTACCTCATGAAACAAGACCCGTTGTCTTTCCGTGATCCATACTGATGTGGTGGACATTGCTCTGTTGCGGACGATGGGATGAAGTGTGGTGAAGAATATAAGATATATGGGCTATGTTGGTCATCCAACTCTCGACACTCCATGTCTGCTACCTTTGAGCCTCGAGACTCGATCTCCTTAGTTACCCCTAGATGTGGGGGGGGTAACATATGGCTCCTACATTGGAACATGTGCTAGTCGTAGAGCACATGAGAACCTAAACATATCTGGTACGACCTATGCTTACACTCATATCTAACAACAACTACGACAATGTATATCGAGTGGTGTAACTCACCCCTTTATTTAGATAACAAAAATCCATACAACTACAAGCATGCATAGAGATCAAAGTATGATGCATGTCAAAACAAAATGATAATGCAAATATATGCGTGCACACAAAACAAGATGCAACTACACTAGCATCAAATGAAATGCAAGCATGTACAAATGCAACGCAGAATGTAAATGACCTACCAACTTACCTTAGGCCCAAGGCCTCTAGAAGTCAAGTCTCGTCGATGTAGGGTCGGAGGAGGGACCCATCAATCGACAACGACATCTTCCTCTCATTCATCGTGGCTAAATAGTATGAGTTTGTTGTTGACTTCTTCTTGACCATGTAAGGACCAAGCCACAACACTTCACACTTCTTGTTATAATCATGCTCTCCTTTCCTTTTGTCCCACATTAGTGCAAAGCTACCCTCATCAAACTCCACATATGGTATGTCTTCAATATTTGGCTAGAGAGGGCGGGGGGGCATTGGTGGCAACTTTGATATCTTCCCTACATGACTGAGTACTTGCATCTGCATTCTTCTTAAGGATCTTTAAAGATCTGAGATCCTTGCTTTTGTATCTTGAAAGTTGCTCTTCATATTGGTCAGCCTTTGGCAACAAATCATCATAATCATTACTATCCTCCTGAGCTAATGGTTAGGCTGCCAAATCTTGACTTGGATCAAGAGTATGATGAGGTTCTGCCCACTGAATGGGTATGTCAAACTCATCATCACTCCAAAAATCTGGGCTACTAGGTTCCTACACATGCGTCTTCATAAATGGTTGACTATATAAATCATCGAAAATGCCATCTCTCATCAGGATGCATGCATGAGTAAGGTCCATACTGAGATAGCCCCCCATAGTAGCAACCCACTTTCTAGACAAGAGCATCCCCCATGCATTCAGGACATCAATCACGATCACATCCATCTTGATATCAATGTGGGGGTATGCAACCAAATATACCTCTAGGTCTTTGATAAGGCCATATACTTTGACCGTCTTACATTTCCGTAAGGCCTTGCTGCTTTCAAACCCAACTGTTTCATAACCTTCAAAGGCATTACATTTGCCGAGGCCACAAAATCAAGCATGAAGTTATTTAGCCACAAACCATTGATGCCCAATGAGACAAAAAAGGGTGGGTTGTCATCCTTCTTGTTTCCATGGTACATAGTATGTAATATCACGGGTGGATTGTCAACCCCATCTTGAAGTTTTAAAGCCTTGATGACTTCTCGTCTTACAGAGGAATCTTGCACATCTCAACCATTGGGACAATCATGTTCATCTTTCCAACCATACTCTGAAAGTCAACACTCAACTCAACGTCTTCTTCCGAACAGGTTGTGGAAGTAAAGCTTCAACTGGCGATGGAGGGGGAGGAGGCACTGTGTTAGTTGCTCGAATTGATGTCTCAAGAGCCTTATTCCTTCTTGAGTAAGTTAAATATTCTCTCCTCCTAAACCTTTCTTTGGATGCCTCGTCCATTTGACTCGAGATATCAAGTTCGGCCTGTCTAGCTACCTACTTCTTGCTTTCCTCGAGCTACTCCTTAGTAATATTGTAGCATTCTTCGGAATTCACCATGAAGGATGTGTCAAGGAAATTCATGCAATGAACACGATCAAGATCTTCTTACTCTATTCGTCTTGGACAATCAACCTCCCAGTGAGGTTCATCACAAGGTAAATACCAGGGTACCCCTTCCAAGTTAATTATCTCAGCAGGTGCCAAAGTATATGATGCCTTTGTTTCTTCCTCCAACCTGTGTTCCCCTTCTGCGGCCTATTGAACTGCGGTCTAGAAACCTTCTACTATTGGGATCTTTCCGAGTTGGTTACCTTGTTCATAATTTGATTATGATTCTGAAAAAGCTAGGTACTCAACTGATCCATCTTCTGAAACAAAAACATGATTGGATCTTGCACAAGCATGGCACTAGCTTGCGTCTTTTGTTTTGGTTCTATCTTGGCCCGAGGAAACTGAAAGGTTAGATCTTAGAGCTCAAGAGGTTCTTTTCGATTCTTGTTGAATATCCCCTTTCCTTGGTCAAATTTTCAGCCATTTGTTCCTTTAATATAAATCCAAATTGTCCTTCAAAGGCATTGATGAATAGGAGAAGGATTGTTGCTTCTATTGGAGCTAATTCTTTTGGAATTTGTTTGAGCAAATTGTCGAATCTGGCATCAAACTCTTTCACTGTCTCATTTTCTTTCTTCTTAATCCGATTGAACCAGATCAACAACATTCTATTGTCCCTTTTGGTTCCCCATCTCTTCAAGAATGCTTCAACCAAGGAATCAAAAGATTGAATGCCCCTGTCAGGAAAATTGTTGAACCACTTCCTAGCATCTTCAGCAAAAGAGGAAGCAAACAATTTCACAGCAACATCTTCTTCGTCGAGACTCGGAGGGTTTTCACCTAAGGCTTGGTAAAAGGCATCTAGATGTTCTTCGACAGTGATGACATTATTCCCTGTAAAGTTAGGCAATCATTTACCAAACTCCTCAGGCATGTCCAAGGTTACTGGGAGCACCCCCCCGCTCCCAAGCTCCGGAGAGCCCTCCGAGCGAGAGCATCTAAGGAGCGCCCCTGGGAGCATGCTCCCCAAATCCGGGAGCATGCTCCGGTGTGCTCTCGGACGCTCCCTGATAATTCAAGAGCGCACTCCCAAGGCGCTCCCTGAACACTCCCTAGGCACTCCCTGGACAGTCCCTAGGCGCTCCCTGGACACTCCCTTGGCGCTCCGTAATGGTAACATTAAATTCTTAAAGTAAAAGGATAAAAATGTTTCATTTTTATACTTTTACTTAAATTTTTAACATTACGATTAATTGTTTCAGGATGTTTGAGAGTGGTTCCAACCTCATCAGACTTCATATGGAAAAAGTAGAATTTCATATCCCATTCCAAACCCAACAGACTTAACAATTTTCAAGATTTCAGGATTGATGAGATAGCAGCGTTTTCATTGGATTATATCACGTAAAAGGGTAGTGATTGGCATTTAATCAAGAGCATCAAGCCCCTTATGTACCCCAATGTTGGTGGTGTTGATTGTTAAACTCCTTTGTCATAGCCTTAGCAAAAATGTACCCTTCACTCGAACCAAAATCATTGATTAGGCATGTTAAGCTTTTTCTACCATATTTTAAGGCTAGGATTAGGTAGTTTCATCAAAATTGGGTGGTGTCGACTAATGTCCCTAGAGGATCGAGGTAGAAGCAAAGGCTAGACAAGAGGCAAAGGATGAAGAATGATACTAATGATGTGGATCCCAATATAAGCGATGGTGGAACATTGCTTGTCATTTATGTTTGTCATTTAAATGTTCTTTCTTGTTTATTCATAATGCTTTCTTTCAAAGTTTCAATATAATCCTTAATATACTATGGATGACATTTCTCACTTCATAATAATGTAGTATTCGTCTACAAGTAGCACAAATATGCATGTTTTCATATGTTCTGCAGCTAATTTGTCTTTCTACATGTTTTTTTAATATAAACACAATATATAATATATATAGATAGATAGATAGATACAATGGATGCTCCCAATACGCTCTGCTTCTGAGGATTTTTGGAAAATAACGTTCCTGACGCTCCCGTTCCCTAAAACGCTCCCACTCCGCTCCACATTCTAGCAACCTTGGTTTGAGCTATGCATATAAACCCTAGAAAAGAACATGACGTTGGAGGTGATGATGGTTCTTGTGGCTCTTCTTGTAGCACTAGGGGTTTTACCCTAGCAGAGAACATGGACAGTGGAGTTCACGCCACACATGGTTTTGGAGCCTTGTTCTTTTGGTATGTAAGGCTAGGGAAAGATCATGGAGAGATAAGCTTGATGAATCTTGAGCTTGGTGTGATGCCTTGCTTAGAAGAAGACACATTATTGCATTCTTGATGTTCCATGGAGGTCTTGGTGCTTGTGTTGATGCAAGAGTTAAAGACCTAGGGTTTCAGGACTCAAACCCTAGGACAGACATGTAGATTTGGAGTCTAGCACTAGAGTTGTCTTCAAATGTACTTGTGTGATGCAACATGGCTAAGGCTTGTAAACCCTAAGGAAGACAACAGTGCCTGTCTAGAGAGCTAGTGTTGGAGCAAAGGAGGACTTCTCTGTGTCGATGCTTGTTTATTGTGGATCTTTGGGGGTGGTTAGGATTTTCATGGTTTCCTTAGCTAGGGTTCTGGAGAGCTTGAAGATTTTACCAACTTGTGATACACTGTGAGTACGTACATGTACTTCATTTTTTCTATATATATATGAAGTTTCTAGCTGTCCAAAATTGTGTAATTGCAGATTTGATTTTCAACTTGCATTGACTTCTTGATTTGGTAATTTCCAGCACTTGTTATTCATGTTGATTTGACATATTTAAGGGCTAAATTTGTTAAGTGATTTGACAAACATCTTGAAAATAATAGGGAAGATTTACTGCTATAAATCTGTAGTAATTAAAGTGATTTCAGATATGGTTTATGCTTAGAAAAGTGTGCCCTAAGTGCTAAAACTTGTTGGCATATGTTTGGTATCTTTTCTCTTGGGCTGCCTAGTGTGTTGGTTTGAAATGAGATGAAATATTGTTCATTGTTTGATGTTGTAAATTAATATTTCAGATCAGCCCTAAAGCTGAAGTTTAGAGGGACTAGATCCCAAAAACCTCTAGTGTGAGTTGGAATTTTTGAATTTGCAATAAAATCCATAAACAAAGAAATTCTAACATAGTATTAAAGCTATTTTGCTGAAATCGCTCTTTTGGTGAAGAGGGAGTTAGTATTTCAGTTGCAATGTATCTAGGACTGGTACTTGACCTTATTGAGTTTGATTGGGCACTAAAACCCTAGTGTGCTTGAAATGAGCACTTTCACTAGTGAAGGGTTTAATGGGTTGAAACCCTAGTTACTCTTGTGATGAGAGTATGCTTTCATTTGTTAAAAGTGGTAGATCTACTACACGGATGGCTATTATGGATTTAGTTTCAGCAGGTGTGATGCCTAGGAGGATTTGTGATAGGTGGTTGATTTGTTCCAAGGGTTGCCAATTTGTTTGCACTTGTGAGGGGTGATGGATCTACATGATTGTTGGCTGGTATGGATTTATTTTCATCGATTGAGATGCCCAACAGGACCTGTAATAGGTGGTTGATTTGTTTCAGTGGATACTAGTGTCTTTTACTTCATTTATGGATCGCATGGATTTGTTTTCAGCAGGCAAGATGCCTAGGAGGACCTATGATAGATAGTTGATTTGTTCCAATAGATGCCAGTGTGTTTTCACCTATGATAGGTGGTTGATGTGTTCTAGTGGAGACCAGTGTTTGGAGTGGAATGATGCCTAGGATAGGCATGCTTAACCATTTGATTGTTTGCTGATTTTTGGCTCCTGAGATGGGCTGATCCACTCTGTAATAGATTGATGACTATTAACTAATCTATTTTGGTTAAGTTGTGACTCAAGGGTTTACAAGAATGGTGACCTTGCTCAATTTCAATGATTGTCACAAATGGAGGGAGTTTACAATGTTATCCCTTGAGGATAGTATTGATTCTACATCTTGTAGACTTGTACAAATACTAGTAAATGCCAGTGTGTTTTCACCTATGATAGGTGGTAGATGTGTTCTACTGGAGGCCAATGTTTGGAGTGGATTGATGCCTATGTTAGGCATTCTTGACCATTTGATTGTTTGCTGATTTTTAGAGCCTAGGATGGGATGATCCACTCTGCGACAAATTGATGATTATTGACTAATCTATTTTGGTTGAGTTGTGACTCAAGGGTTTACAAGAATGGCGACCTTGCTCAATTTCAATGATTGTCACAAATGGAGGAAGTTTACAATGTTATCCCTTGAGGATACTATTGATTCTACATCTTGTATAATTGTACAAATGCCAGTAGATGCCACTTTGTTTTCACCTATGACAAGTGGCAGATGTGTTCTAGTGGAGGCTAGTGTTTGGAGTGGATTGATGTCTATGAACGTTTGCTGATTTTTGGAGCCTAGGATGGGATGATCCACTTTGTGACAAATGGATGATTATTTACTTATCTATTTTGGTTGAGTTGTGACTTAAGGATTTACACGAATGGCGACCTTGCTCAGTTTCAATGATTGTCACAAATGGAGGAAGTTTACAATGTTATCCCTTGAGCATAGTATTGATTGTACATCTTGTACAAATGTGGAGAGATTGATATGAGAGCTAGTATAATGCTAAGCTATTAGTGATCTTATGTATTTGTACTTGGAGAGAGATGCAAAACCAACAATGGTGGAGTCAGAAATTGATTCTAAGATTGCAAGAGATAGTAGTGATAAGTACCAATGACAAGGTTGTTGGATTATCTCAAGCAAAGGGAGTTGATCATGATGATACTCTTGCTTCAATATTCTCTTAGTTAAAGGGAGTTTCTCTTGTTGAGATCGTTGCTTCAATTTTTGAGGTTTTCAGGGGTATGAGAGGGATTATCATGCTCACAATTTGGTGATAACCCTTTATGCGTTGTGTTATCCCCTACCCTAGGGATAACTAAGGAGATCATATCTCAAGGCCCACAAGTCCTAGACATGGAGTATCGAGAGCCGGACGACTTGATCATGGCCTCAGAGGGCCCCTCTTTTCTTCAGTGCAGTCCATTTATCAGTAGCAGCAGTATCCATCCCACCAGCGTGTTCCTGAAGTAGCGGTAAGTCTTGATCCATGAGGTAATGAGTTTGGGTATCACGGTATGTGTCACTCTAATTCTTGAAGCACTTGAATATGTTGCATTGAATTCTCCTTCATTTCATAATGTTTTCTTGGAAATTATGCTCTTTGACTTGTTCATACCTGGAAGGATGACATGGTGCCCTAGTAAGTTGATCTACCTTTAGGATGGGTTGCCACTGGGTGCTTCTATGAAAGGTCATCGTTCATTCCCTCCATACTTACCACTTTCCATCTTCATTCCTCTCATCTCCCCCTACCTTTGTCTAGGCATTGGGATTGGCCACGCTAGGAAGAGTTGTACCTTGCCTTGTGGGAAGAAGGGGCTAAAGGCCCAGAGGGTAAAAGTAGTTGGCAAGAGTTAAAAGACAATATTGAAATCTTTGAGATGCTTCGCCCAAGGAATCCCGAGAAAGCAATAAAAAGCTTCTCAGTAGGAAAAGGGATTCCATAAGATACATAAACACTCACGGTACTAGTCGGTGGGTAGGGGGTCTCATCACGAGCCGGCCTATTATGACCATGGGCATGTAGCAGTATGACACTACCACCTATCTGGTCACCAAACCAGGGTAGCGGCTCTTGGTGGGATAGCCAAGAGAAAGGGGGTATCATCACGAGCCGACCTTATCATCTCCGTGAAATGTTTGTGGACAACGCTGTCACCTCTGGTCATCAAGCCAGGACAATGTCCCTCAACTATTCCCTTGAAGCACAAAAGAAAATTATCAAAAGCAATGAAGCTAAGAGTAAAAGGCAATGAATGGGCAAGGAAACAATAGCATCTATGACAAGGTGCAACTCGCCCTCTACAAAGGCACCCACAGGTAAGACTTACATTTCCCTGTTATCACTGCACCCATGCCCAAACACTTACCCCATGCCACCTTATACACTTAAATGACCTGGATTGGCTCCCACCTGGGAAACACCCCAAACTTAAGGGGGGTTAGCCCAATAGGACACCCTGAGACCTTCTCCAAACCTAACTTGTCAAATTGCATACTGTCTTTGAGTATTTGTCTAGGTTAAGGGGCGTTTGATGCACATGTTTGGGTAATTTAATTATTGGATGTGATTTACATGCTATGATCCCTGTGACTTATGAACCCCTAGAGGGCGTAATTGTTGTTGCTGTAGGACCTTGCCCGGTGGACAGGTACACGTGAGGGAATGATTAGCTCGAACCTTCATAGGGGTTAAAGCCCACAGATGGATGTTGTAACCCCAGCCAGGGGCAAGAAGACATCAGAGACTTGCACCAAGAAGAAAGAAGGATGTTGCCTTTAGAGGCACCCTGGCAAACCTAGACCCAGGGGGATCTTGCTTTTCCACATGGACGTTGGCCCTAGAAGGCCCATGACGTCACCATCATGACCCTGGACGTCATCCAAAGCTAGGGTTTCCGTTTTGGAGGCATTTATGAGCCTAGTGGCATGTGAGGGCTTCATCTGAGGCCTTTGGAGGCCAAGTGCCCTACCTTTCAGGCCCAACGTTCCACCTTAGGGCCTCAAAGTCACCCTAGAAGGGCATGACATCACCCTTGGAGATGTTTTTAGATGTTAATTAATTTTATTTATGTCAAAATTGGATTTTAATGTAAATTGGCCAGATCGACCTTTTATTTGACCTAAAATTAATTAAGGGTCAAAGATTTGTATAAATAGAGATAAAGTACTCTCATTTTAACATAAGAACTCCTCACACAAGAGGAGAGGTCTGAAATTTGCGCCCTAGTAAGGGCTATTGGCTGAAATTGTGAAGCGCACTCTTGTATAAGGCTGATTTTTGCAAGTTGGATCAATCTTGGAAACTTTTATGGTGATCTTGCATGGTATTTTCATGATTATTCTTGGTGCAAGTAGGTAAAATCTGCATTTTTGTCATCTATTGAATGGTTTATGTATGGTTTTATTTGCTCATACAAGATTATGAAATTGCATGGTATACTTAATGCTTGAAGTAAGGAACTTAAATTGCTACTTTCTTACTTTCTATTTGCCAAGCTTTTCATTGAATTGATCTAGTGACTAGTGAAACCCTAGAGCCCTAATTTGCTAGCACTCTAAGGTTTTGACCTAGTTATCTTTGCCTAAGTTTTTATCCCATAAGAAGCCTAAGGAGAGCAAGGTGTTAGGGCCTAGAATTGCCTACACCCTAGTATTTTGTTTCCTGAGGAAAATGCATAGGGGGACTTAAGTTACTACTTCTCCTACGCATTCTCCCTCTTAGACTTTTGTGCATTATCAAAATTGATTTGCAGCCTTAGAAGAAGCCGTCCACTTGACTCCATAATCCCTAGAAGGCACTAGTTCTAGCCTCTCTCTTGTTGAAGGATTGATTAAACACTCAAACACTCTTCTCCTAAGATTTTACTAACTATCTCTAACCCTAGTTTAGCCTAGATCACTAACCAATTTGTTGTTGTTATAAATGTTTGCTACAGCCATCTAATTGCAGCAAAGTTTCTACATAATTGACTTTTAATGCTAGCTAAACACTTCAGAAATCGCTTATGACATTTGATTATCATTCCGCTTAGTAAATGCTATCTTTTTAGTGTCTTTTCAAGCAATTCTAAGGAGTATTTGTTAGTGTTGTTACATTCTATCAATTGATGTTGTAAACTTATTAACTGCTGCAAATTTATATCAACTAGCACTTATTGTCACTGTCCATTGTCTATTGAGGTGTTACTATCATATTTGTACTTGGAATCATTGTATATGCATGCTATATTGTCTTGTTCCGGACAAGTACATCGTGCACTTCATTAACCTCATCTTTGGGACACAGATTCAATGACTTTTGGTAACCAGTGAGAGGGGGAAAATATATCTTGAACATAACCCTAATTTTTCATCCCTTTAGGTTACAGGGACTGCTCCCCTGGGGTAGACCTTCCCTATCCTTAAAAAGCGGGGATTTCCTATTGAGGTGACAGTGATAGGATATCCTGTTTGTTACACCAATCTCCCTTACTTACCTTGGACTTTGGGCAAGTACAAATTGTGCGATAACATTTTTGGCGTCATTGTCGGGGAACATCAAGTCAATTTTCCTCGAACGACACTTTTCAGTAAGCCTTTATCTAAAGCCTTTCACTTTTCAAAGCTTACCTGGCGACTCCACTGAGGGTGATTCCCTCTTTTCCCTTTGATAATCCTTAGAAGGATTATCTGGCGACTCCACTGATGATTAAGCCAAACATGGCTTCTCAATGGAACCCACGTAATTATAAACCCTTGGATATTAGTAAACTTACAGGCTACCCTCGACGAATGCTTCCAAGGTATGAAAAATGGCTCCCATTTTTCATTGGTAGTGATGAAAAGAACACTAAGGACCATATGCGTGACTTTTGGGCTTTCTTTCAACTCCACCCTATCAGTGATGATGTTGAAGACCTAGCAATGAAACTTTTCTCTGCTACTCTTCATGATGATGCTAGAAGATGGTATGATGGCCTGCCTAATGCTAATATTACAACTATGAATCAACTAGAGGAAGTTTTCCTCAGAAGATGGAATGTCAAAAAGGATCCAGACATGTTACTACAAAGACTTGTCCACATAAAGAAGGATGAGAATGAAACTATTAGGGAATTTCATGATAAACTTGAGAGGCTAATACAATAGACCCCAGCAAGCCATCACCCTTCAAACAACTTTCTTCTCTTTCTTTACACCAAATCCTTTACAAGACAAATAGGTTTCCTTATCTGAGACAAAGCTCCTAGAACAATTCAAGAAGCTTATGACATGGCCACAGAAGTCGAAGCCAACATCTCCTCATCCAAGGAAGAACAATCCTTTTTTCCAAAAGTCAAGATTGGTGAGCCCAAAGATACCCGGATATTCCTAAGAGAATACCTTTCCTTGAGACCTCTATTGGAGAATTCCCGAAAGGGTTGGAGCAAGACATCGATCAACAAGAGGTTGAGAAGAAGGATCTTGACGAAGGTTATCAATCCCATGGGGAAGAACAGGAATTTACTCATGCTTCTAGCAAGGATAATGAGGAGTTGGTTAAAGAGAGAGAGCCTGAATGATCCAGGTGGATATCATTGGCCACCCACCTATTCCACGAGATCGAAAAACAGTTTTCCATCTTGGTAGTTTTTCGACAATTTTTCGGGTTCCAAACTTTCGACAGTTTTGAGGCCCTAAACGACGTTTTTTGGGGATTTGGGGCCCAAGTGACTACCAAAGGCACTCACCTGGGCCAGTGGAAAATCGCTATTCTCGGTTAGACCTGTCCAACGGTGTATCGAGCGCCCAAAACGGAGATCGTATGCAAAATTTACGCCCCCGGGAAGTTGACATATCAACTACCCCCATCGGGGTTAGGGTTTTGGATTTTCCTTATGTTATAAAGGCCCTTAGAGCCTCATTGTAATGATCATCTTCTTGCGAATGCGAGTAGCTGTCACATCTCTTCTCATAAATAAGTTGCCACCATTCTAGCAAGTCTTTCACTCTGTTATTTTACAATCTTTGTACATTTTCACTCATTAATAGAAATTGTGTATTATTGTATCTTTGTTTATGGTTGCATCTCTGATACATTTCTGTTATATTATTGGATATCCGAGATATCTCTGTATATGTCTTTGTTATATCTCCGCTCTCATTTCGTGCCGAAAATAATCTAGATCAGTGGTATCAGAACAGGTTACTCTTGATCGTTTTTCAGTGCATGTCCCCAACACGTCCGAGTGTAGCAAGTTGGGTCTCGAGCTTGTCTCTCTTGAGGACAATCGCTCTCGCACGCCCAAGAAACCCTCCATGGCGGAAGAAAAGAAAAACGACAGAGCATACGATTCTATTAATTTGTTGCTTGAGCAAGCTCTCATGCGACAGAGGGATGAAATGATGGAGAATTTTGCTTGTTATCCCCTAGCCTAGGGATAACTAAGGAGATCATTTCTCGAGGCCCACAGGTCCTAGACATGGAGTATCGAGAGCCATATTGACTTGAGCCTGGCCCTGGAGGGCCCATCGTTTTTCTTCTTCGACACCTCCACCTTGTCAGCAGCAGTAGGCTGCAGCATCCATCCCATCGGCCTGGTCCTCCAGCAGCAGTGGGTCTTGCTCTATGAGGTAATGAGTCTGAGTATCATGGTATGTATCACTTTGATTCTCAAAACATTTGAATATGTGCATTTAATTCTTTTTACTTCTAACGTGTGCTTGGACCTGATGCCTTTCCCCTTTTCCACACCTGGGGGGAATGACAGGACACCCTAGTAAGTTGTTTCCCATAGGGTCTGAGTTGCCACTGGGTGGGTTCATGAAAGCTCATCATCCGTTCCCACCGTACTTACCACTTTTCATCTTTTTCCCTCTCATCCATCCCATACATTGGTTTGGGCATTGGGTTTGCCAAGCTAGCAAAGGGTTGTACCTTACCTTGTGGGAAGAAAGGGCTAAAGGCCCAGAGGGTAAAAGTAGCTAGCAAAAGATAAAAGCCAAAAAAACAAAACCTTCAGATGCTTCGCCCAGGGATCCCCAAGAAAGCAATAAAAGCCTTCTCAGCAAGAAACATAGAGACCCATAAAATAATAAAATCAAGACCTTATTGCAAGATGGGGGGTCTCATCACGAGCCAGCCTATTAGGTCCATGGGCATGTAGCGGTATGACACTACCATTCAGCTGGTCACCACGCCAAGGTAGTGGCTCTTGGTGGCATAGCCAAGAGAAAGGGGGTCTCATCACGAGCCAGCTTTCTTATCTCCCTGAAATGCTTGTGGGTAACATTGTCACCACTGGTCACCACGCCAAGGCAGTGTCCCCTAACTAGTCTCTTGAAAGAAAAAGCAATAAGATAAAAAAGATAAAAGGCATGAATGGGGTTGGAAACATTTGCATCCATGACAAGGTGCAGCTCACCCTCTTCAGAGGCACCCACAGGTAAGCCATATATTCCCCTGTCATCACTGCACCCATTGCTCAGACATCCCTTACCACCTCATCCACTTACATGGCTTGGATTTGTCTTCACCCGGAAACATTCCACATCCAATGAGAACTAGCCCAATAAGACGTCCTAACGTCCCCTCCAAACCTGGCTTGTAGAATAGCATAACATCTTTGAGCACTTGTCTAGGGAAAGGGAGTTTTATGCACATGTTTAAATAACTTGATTATTAGATGTGATTGACATTGCTATGATCCCTGTGACTTATGAGCCCATGGAGGGCATACTTGTTGTTGTTGCAGGGCCACACCTGACGGACAGGTACACATGGGGAGATGATTAGTTCAGACCTCCAGAGGGATAAAATCCCACCAGATGGATGTTGAGACCCCAACCGGGGGCAGAGACAAATCAGAGGTTTGCACCAAAGAAAGAGGAGGACGTTCCACCAGAGACAGCCTGGCAGGCCTGGACCCAAGGGGGTCTTGCCCTTCTCACTATTATGTAGGCCTTGAAAGGCCCATGACGTCACCTATGTGACCCTTGACGTCACCCAGCGTTTTGGACACTTTGGAGGCAGTTGTGTACCAAGTGCCACCTGTGGTTTAATCCAGAGGCCCTAGGAAGCCTAACGTTTTGCTCTTGGAGGCCAACGTTTCCCTAAAAAGGCCTAACGTCACCCTAAAAGGGCATGACGTCACCTTTTCTACTTGATTTAGGGTTTTATTATGTCATTTAATGTAAGAACTAGATATTACATGTAAACTGGCCATGTCAACCTTTTTGACCTAATTCTGGTCATTGTAACTGTATAAATAAAGAATTTTCCCTTGTATTTTTTCATCATTTTTCACTCACACAAGTGTGAGGTCTGAAATTTGCGCCCTATTTGGGGTTACATGACTGAAATTTAGTGCGCACTTCTTGAAGGAGGCTTGTTTTGGACTATTTTGGCAATTTTCTTGGTGGAAGTGCTCAACTAGAGTATTTGCTAGATGATTCTTGGTGAATGTAAGTAAAATTTCTGCAATTCTTCTTAATTGAATGGTTATAGTTATGTTATCTTGCATTTATACTAAGATTATGAAATTGCTAGCTTAAAACCCTGGGAAGCTTAGCACATGTTATTGTCCTTGCCTTAATAGCTTTCACCTACTAGTTTTGCTAGAAAGTCGATTTTCTTGAAGCTTTTGCTAAGGGCCTTCCCATTGCAACACCCTAACACATATTGCTTCATCTATGCCGTCATCTTTTCATCTTTGAGCTAAAGGAGGAGGAAAACTACTAGGGCCTAGGGTTACCTACTTCCTAGTAGCCATTTTCCCCCTAGGGTTTGGTAATTGAAGCCTTGCGCTACCAACACTTCAATTATTAACCCTCTTGTCTTTAATTCTCTTACTATCGTTTGTTCCTTGAAGATTTGTTGCTACCTAAAAGACTCCATTTTCCGTAAAGGCACTAATCTAGGACTTGCTATTGAGTGATTGACAAAAACCACTATCAAAACCTATACCTTAATCTCTCTACTAACCACTCCTAACCTTAGAATAGCCTAATCTACTAACTTAGTTGTTGTTGTTACAAAACTAAGCTACAGCCATCTATTGCAGCACTAAAAGCACCTAAAAGCAATTGTAAAGTTGATAAATACATTGCCTTAATTGCTTCTGACAAATGCTAGTATTTTGGTATTGATTAATGATTATTCTTGGTCATTTTGAAGCCATTTTAAGGCACTTATTGCGAAGCTATTGTCTTATAAATATTGCTGCTACAATTTTTTGTTTGCTTCACCATATATCAGCCATTGCTTTTATTGACAAAGTCCGTGGTTTTATGAAGTACTAACAGCAAGTTGTTCTTGCGAAAGATATATTTTCTTGTTGCTTTGTTCTGGGCAGGTTGATCTTAATACTTCACTACTTCATTGGTTAAAACTCCAAGACTTTATGATCAGTGTGACTTGTGAGAGGGGATATTTTCATAGACACCTTAACCTTTGCCTTCTCAAACCCCCAGGTCACCGGGGACGTCTCCCCTGGACCATCAACCCTAAAGAGAAAAGGGCATCCTATTGAGGTGACAATGATAGGATAACCTCTGTAACGCCAATTTGTCTTTCCTAAACCTTATCATTTGGACAAAGTACAAATTGTGCGATAACATTGCCCACATCCTTCAATGTCTGCCAATAACAACAGATGTGTCTTCATCAAGCAGCCACTTTGGAGGCACCTCGCCTTTCAAGGTACAAGTTAATTTTGATATTCCCGTATTTGAAAGTCAGATAGATGCAAATGCCCTAGACAAATGGTTAAATCTGCTAGAAGGTTATTTCTTTGTTCACCATTTTTCAAACAACGAAAATATCACCTTCACACTCCTTAAGGCTCTCCCCCCATGTCAAACATTGGTGGGAAGCTTACTGGGAGCAAAGTTCCACAGAGGAGTCTAGATTATATGGGGCCGACCCCACTTGGGAATTTTTTGTGGATGTGGTCAAGGAACAGTATTACCATGTTGGCAACTATGAGGACCAATACATGAGATGGACCACACTGCGACAAGAGAGGGGCCAAGCAGTGCCGGAGTTCACCAATACCTTCCATGCCTTGCGCACCAAACTGGGTATCAAAGACTCCGAGCGACATTTGGTTCTGAAATACCTCGAGGCTCTACACAGATACATCCAAACTGAATGGATTTTCTGGACATCTCATCACTCGGCGATGCTTATCGATAAGCTGTTAAAATCAAGTAGAAATTTAAGCACTAGAACAAACAAGAGTTCGAGTCTGCAAATCCGCAACCAAAGTATGATAAATACGGCCCTAACAAACAGCTTCTTGAAAACCAGTCTAAGCCACAGGAAAATAAGGGTCACGGGAAGACGACGAAGGACACCGGAAAATGGTGCGATTTCCACAAAAGCCCCTAGCACAACACCGATGAATGTCGCTCAAAACAATCATTGGTGGTCGAGATCAAAGACCAGAAGTCGAACTCTGATTCGAAATCTGATTCAGAAAATACTGATAGAAGACAGATCATCAACGCAGATTCCACTGCTTTTGTCGCGACCGCAACAATTCAACCAGAAGAACCAACATATCCTGAAAAGGGGGAGCACCTTTTTCATTCACAGATGTGGGTGAAGGGGACCTCGCTGCATTTTATTGTTGATAGCAGAAGTCAGAAGAACCTCATCTCAGCAGAGGTCATCAAACAATTAGGATTGTCGACAACACCAAACCCGCAGCCATACAACATCAAGTGGTTTCGCCAAGGACGAGATCTCTGTGTCAGCTAGCAGTGTCGATTGTCATACGACATCCAACCCTTCAAAGATGAGGTATTATGTGATGTTGCCCCACTGGATGTCTGTGATGTTCTTTTGGGCCAGCCATATATGTGGAAGCGCCATGTTATTTATGAGTCTCGACCTCGTAGTGTCATTGTTACTCTGGGGGGTCATCTCTACAAAATACCAGAGGTAGTTCCAACTATTGTCCCACCTAAACAGTTCCGCAAGGTAGTATCTCATACTACAAAATACAGTTTCTTCACAATCTGTGCAAAAGGCGCATAGAAAGACACTGCAACCACTGTCGCCTTGGTACAAGCACCTTCTATCCAACAGAAGCAGATCGACAAAATTGCAACAAAGGGCAATGTTTCTTTCTGCACACAGTCATCTCATGTAACCAAACTGGTTTAAAAGGTCCAACCCTTCCAGCCACAGGTTCGTGAAAGCTTTCAACAAGCTAAGCAACGCAACTTCTCCAGCAAGGCAAGCAGCTCACCAAGATTCAAATTCAGCAAACAGTTCCTTCTCTCCCCCGGGAACTCAACACAATGGAGACCATTGCTTCCTAAAGAGGGAGGATTGATCCAGGTGGATATCAGTGGCCACCCACCTATTCCACGGGCTCGAAGGGCATGACATCACCTTTGGAGATGTTTTTAGATGTTAATTAATTTTATTTATGTCAAAATTGGATTTTAATGTAAATTGGCCAAGTCGACCTTTTATTTGACCTAAAATTAATTAAGGGTCAAAGATTTGTATAAATAGAGATAAAGTACTCTCATTTTAACATAAGAACTCCTCACACAAGAGGAGAGGTCTGAAATTTGCACCCTAGTAAGGGCTATTGGCTGAAATTGCGAGGCGCACTCTTGTATAAGGTTGATTTTTGCAAGTTGGATCAATCTTGGAAGCTTTTATGGTGATCTTGCATGGTATTTTCATGATTATTCTTGGTGCAAGTAGGTAAAATCTGCATTTTTGTCATCTATTGAATGGTTTATGTATGGTTTTATTTGTTCATACAAGATTATGAAATTGCATGGTATACTTAATGCTTAAAGTAAGGAACTTAAATTGCTACTTTCTTACTTTCTATTTGCCAAGCTTTTCATTGAATTGATCTAGTGACTAGTGAAACCCTAGAGCCCTAATTTGCTAGCACTCTAAGGTTTTGACCTAGTTATCTTTGCCTAAGTTTTTA
>SNQJ01S0008766.1:286448-303326 GCA_010110895.2 Picea sitchensis | reverse complement strand
TTCAGAAAGGTCAAAGAAGAGAAAAAGATTTCTCATCCTACCAATGTTACCATTGTGACAAGATGGGACATATTGCTAAGAATTGTCCAGCTAGAAGAGAAGAATACAAGAAGAGAAACAAGAGGCACCATGCCCACACAGTTAAAGATGAAGAGCCACCCACAAAGATGATAAAAGGACAAATTGAAGACTATGTCTTAATCTCTACCCTCTCAGGATCAATGTCACCTAGTGAGGAAACTTGGCTCATAGATGGTGGTTCTTCCAAGCACATGATAGGTCAAAGAGACATTCTCTCTTGCCTTACAGAAAAGAACTTTCCCCAGAAAGTTACACTTGGAGACGATTATCAGTACCCTATCAAAGGAGTAGGAGAATCAAATTACAAACTTGATTCATGAACCCCAATGAAGATGAAGGATGTATTATATGTACCAAGTTTGACAAAGAACTTACTTTCTATCTCAGCTTTAGATAAGAAAGGCTTCAGAGTTGCTTTCATAGATAGAGAAGTTCTTATGTGACCCAAAGGAAAAACCATGGAAGAAGCAATTATTATTGGAAAAGAAGAAGGTGGCTTGTATAAACTAAAAGGTCAATCAGAAGCAGCCTTGACTCATTCCATTGAGAATCCATGTGAACTTTGGCATAGAAGATTAGCTCACATTAACTACAAGGCATTACCATATGTAAGCAAGGCAATCACAGGTCTACCAGAATTCAAGGTTGACCATGAAGACGTGTGCAACGGATGTGCACAAGGAAAGAACATCAAGAACCCTTTTCCAAAGAGAGACAACAAAGCAGAAGGAGTCTTAGAGCTCATTCACTTAGATGTATGTGGCCCAATTCCATCAACCTCCATCAATGGGTATGTATACTATGTGTCTTTTATTGATGACTATTCTCGCAAAACCTGGGTTTACTTTTTGAAATCAAAAGATGAAGTGTTCGGTAAATTCAAGGAATTCAAAGCCTTGATAAAGAATCTCTCTAAAAGAAAGATCAAGATACTCATGTCAGATAATGGAGGAGAATACACCTCAAAAGAATTTGTAAACTTTTGTAAAGATGTCGGGATCAAGAGGGAGCTCACCACTCCCTACAATCCTCAACAAAATGGTGTAGCAGAAAGAAAGAATAGAACTATAATGGAAGTAGTGGAGACCATGATCCATGATCAAGATCTTCCAATGCACTTATGGGCAGAAGCAGCAAGAACAGCGGTGTATGTACAAAACAGATTATCCCATAGTGCACTTGGGTTCAAGACCCCTGAAGAGATGTTCTCCGAAAAGAAGCCAGAAGTAAGCCATCTCAAAATATTTGGTTGTCCCATATTTGTACACGTTCCAAAAGAGAAGAGAACCAAGTTGGACCCTTCAAGAAAGAAGGAAATATTTGTTGGATACTGTGAGGTCTCCAAGGCCTTCAAAATATACATACCAGGTTACCATAATATTGAGATCATCAGAGAAGTAACCTTTGATGAAGATGCAGCACTCAAGAAATCAAGAAGATGTCAGCTTGAAGAAGTATATGAAGAAGAACCTATGGCTCCCAGAGTTGCAGAACCAGTGAGGGAAGTCATAACTTCCCCTGATGAAGAGATTCTAGAAGATCATGACATAATAGAATCTCAAAAACCTCCCCAGATGACGATCCCCCACAAGAGAAAGCCAGCATGGGCAAGGAAACTTATTCAAGATGGAGAGAAGCATGGTGCCCCCGAAGAAACCATGAGACAAGTCAAGAAACCCAAGCCATTCTCCAGTTATATGGCTTTGATGTGTGATCTCTTAGAGAAGGAGCCTACTTGCTTTGAAGAAGCTATTCAGAAGAAAGAATGGGCAAATGCCATGATAGAAGAATACCAATCCATTATAAAGAATGATGTATGGGAAATAGTTCCCAGACCGAAGAGCAAGGATGTGGTATCTTCCAAATGGCTATACAAGATAAAACATGTTGCTGATGTAAGTATTGAGAAATATAAAGCAAGGTTTGTTGCTCGTGGCTTTTCTCAAAAGGAAGGCATTGACTATGAAAAGACGTTTGCTCCTATAGCCAGATACACTTCAATCAGAACCATCATAGCCCTTGCAGCTAAGATGAAATGGAAGTTACACCAGATGGACGTGAAAACAACTTTCTTAAATGGTGTCATAGAAGAGGAAGTGTATATAGAACAACCTCAAGGGTTTGAAGTTGAAGATAGAAAGACTCATGTATGCAGATTAAAGAAGGCTCTGTACGGATTGAAACAAGCTCTTAGAGCTTGGTATGGAAGAATTGAAAATTTCCTGACAAGCTTGGGCTTTACCAAGAGTAAAGCAGATTCTAACCTTTACTTCAAGGTTATGAATGATGAGCATGTTATATTATTGTTGTATGTGGACGACTTATTTCTAACTGGAGAAGAAAAGCTCATCATTGAGTGTAAGAAGAAGCTCGCTACAGAATTTGAGATGAAAGACCTTGGCCTAATGCACTATTTCTTAGGTCTTGAGGTCTGGCAGAGCCTAGAGAAGATCTTCCTTAACCAAGGGACTTATGCAGTTGAATTACTGAAGAGATTTGATATGTTGGAGTGCAAATCAATTAATACACCCATGGAAACAAAGTTGAAGCTCATGGTTGACACTTCGTCAGAATTGATTGATGCTACGTTGTACAGACAGATCATTGGATCGTTGATGTATCTAACGAACACCAAGCCAGATATATGTTTTGATGTGAACACCTTGAGTCAATTTCTAGTAGAGCCCAGACGTGTTCACCTGGTTGCTACAAAACATGTGATGAGGTACCTTAAGGGTACATTAGATTTTGGTATTTTGGTCTCAGTTATAATGGAGATCATGACTTTAAACTAAGTGGTTATACCGATTCAGATTGGGTTGGAAGTGTCTCTAACAGAAAGAGCACTTCAGGATGTTGTTTCAGTCTAGGGTCAACCATGATCTCATGGCAGAGTAGGAAGCAATCAAGTATTGCTCTCAGCACGGCAGAAGCAGAATACATTGTTGCATGTTCCACCAGTTGTGAAGCCATATGGCTTTGGAAGTTGTTGACAAGTCTATTCGATCTGGAGATGGAAGCAACCGTGATTCTATGTGATAACCAGAGTTGCATAAAGATGACAGAGAACCCTGTGTTCCATGACAAGTCAAAACACATAGAAATATGATATCATTACATCCATGATATGGTGCAGAGAGGATCCATAAAGCTCCAGTATGTTAGCACGGATGAACAGGTTGCAAATGTGTTGATCAAGCCTCTGTTTCGTGTAAAGTTTGAGCACTTTCGAGATAAGCTTGGTGTAGTCCAAAAGGACCTCCCTCGAAAGGGGGAGTAGTGGTGATAATGGGGGAGTTGGTTGCTCAATCAGGATAGATACCTACCTAGGAGGAGTGTTTGGAGGAGGTACACATACCGGGGGAGTTGGTTGCTCGATCAGGATAGATACCTACCTAGGAGGAGTGTTTGGAGGAGGGCTCTTAGCCCTTGGAGCTTGGCGCCATGTGATACACACCTTGGAGGTTGGACACTTGACTTGAGGACATTTTGCTTGAGGAGCATGCTTCATGAAGGTTGATGATGGACACAAACACATGTTGAGGAGGAGCATTGGAGATTTTTCACCACAATGGCATACATGAGAATAGCATTGGGCACATGTGAGGGCATGCACACAGTTAGAGGAGGAGGGCCTTGCATTAGGACACTTGGATAGTGAACTGCTATGGGAGAGGGGCATTGAACAAACATCTTGTTGGAGAGCACGCCATCTTGTACAAATGTTGAGCCCAAGGATTATCATGCTTAGAAAGTGTTTCACTTTAGGGGTTGGATAAACCCTAGTTTTAAAGTACATCCTTGTATTGTAGAGCACTCCATGTGGGGTTGCCTTGTTGGTTACTTGTATGGACACATGTCCTTACTTTATGTTAGCCTCCCTCACCTACTTGCATATATATGAGAGGAGAGAACTCTTGTATTCATATCATCATTGTACTCTTCTTTGTACTTGTCTTGGAGACATTAGGATTCATGAGGAAACCCTAGCAAAAGGTAAGGACAAAGAGAAACATCTTGGATGTTCATGGAGAGATTGCTCTTGTGTGAAGCTAAGGTTTGTTGTTGTGATGACTAGGGTTTTAGTTATACATATAATCCATAGAGAAGAAGATTATGTTGGAGGTGATGATGGTTCTTGTGGCTCTTGTGTAGCACTAGGGTTTTTACCCTAGTAGAATACATGGAGAGTGGCATTAATGCCTTGCATGGTTTTGGAGCCTTGTTCTTTGGGATGTAAGGCTAAGGCAAGATCATGGAGAGATAAGCTCGATGAATCTTGAGTTTGGTGTGATGTCATGCTTGGAAGAAAACTCGCTTATTGTACTCTTGATGTTCCATGGAGATCTCGATGCTTGTGTTGATGCAAGAGTTAAAGACCTAGGGTTTGAGGACTCAAGCCCTAGGATGAAATTCAAACCCTAGGATGGACATGTAGATTTGGAAGCTAGCGCTAGAGTTGTCTTTCTATTTACTTGTGTGATGCAACATGGGTAGGGTTTGTAAACTCTAAGGAAGACAAAAGTGTTAATGTGGAGAGCTTGTGTGATACAAACTTGATCTTAGAGCCAAGGAGGACTTGTCAATGTTGATGCTTGCTTGTTGTGGATCTTTGGTGGTGGCTAAGGTTTTCATAGTTTCCCTAGCTAGGATTTTAGAGAGCTTAAAAATTGTACCAGCTTGTAATAAGTTGTGCATATGTACATGTACTTCTCTCTCTCTCTCTCTCTCTCTCTCTCTCTCTCTCTCTCTCTCTCTCTCTATATATATATATATATGTATAGATAATGCAAGTTGAACATCAAATCTGCAATTATACAATTTCTGATTTTATTTTCAACTTGCATTGTACTTTTGATTTGGTAATTTCCTGCATTTTTTATTCATGCCAATTTGAAATATTCAAGGGATGAATTTGTTAAGTGATTGGACAAACATCTTGAAGATAATAGGGCAGATTTACAGTGATTAGCATGATTTCAAATCTGGTTTATGCTTGGAAAAGTGTGCCCTAAGGGCTAAAACTTGTTGGCATATGTTTGGTATCTTTTCCCTTGGAATGCCTAGTGTATTGGGTTGAAGTGAGATGAAATATTGTCCATTGTTTGCTGCTGTAAATTAAATATTTCAGATCAGCCCTAAGGCTGAAGTTCACAGGAACTAAATGCAAGAAACCTACGGTGGGAGGTGGAATTTCTGAAATTGTAATAAAAGTTATAAACGCGGAAATTCTAATGACAATGAGGTTGAAGGAAGAAAATCAGAACAGAGTACAAGCATTGCGACTGTAGAATTGATTGAGATGGAAGAATGAAGCAAAAACGAAGAAGGTGACAATTTTGAGAAAATTTGCAAGGGTTTATAGAAATTTTCTTATGTTGTCAAAATTTCTAGCTTAGGATAAAAGATGACAGCATCCAAGCTAGTAAAACCTTAAAGGATATCAATCTGATCTCTAGAAAGCAAATCAGCCCAAGTAGAAGGGGGATAATTTTTCATGTTGTGTGACAATTCCGTTTATTCTGATGTGGCAAGCTCACCCTTCCCCAATCTAGGAGAGTATCAATGCAGGTAGCCAACTTACAAGTTACAACATTAAGATCAGAGTCCTTCCACTGAGAGGAAGCAAGGGGGGGTTATGTATTGCACCAAATTTGCCTAGGACTTGCACCTAGCCCAGACTGCTTTCACAAGAGCACGCATACAACAAGCACAAGCATGAGTACATGTGTCATTGGAAAGATTTGAACCTTGGCAAGTTTATTAGAAACACCTCACTTTCACCAACTTCACAGGCCAACATTGACTAAAAGGACTAAATTTGATATAGGATGGAAATATATAGTAGATAAAGTCAAACCATATTATTGCAACTACTGCCAGGATAACATAAAAAAACGTTGACAGTCATTCCCAAACCACACAGCAGGATTGGTCGTGGCTACTGTGACTCTGTAATAAGAACATTGTGTTTGTAATAAGTACCTCATTTTAATTAGCAAAGTAAAACACACCGGTATCATTATTGATGTGAATGAAGTTGTATACATATGAATGTCCCAAGATAGTTAACAGACTAAATGAAATCATTGCACTGCACTTCAGTTACGAGCTATGCTATTTTGGGGTAGAATTCAAAACTTCAAGTGTTCCATTCCAGGTAATCGAAAGAAGCATTAACGAGTTACACATAACATATTAAAATAAACATTGTAACTGAAGCCATGCCGATAACAAGGTTTTAGAAATAACAAGGCAGCTGCTTTTATAACAAACATAGCAATCATTGGTGAAAGTTCTGTAATAACTGAATCCCCAATGGATGATGGCTTAATCTGAGCCACTTTTCAACAGCCTATCAACAACATTTCATTAAGAATGGTCAAGTACTAAATTTGTTTCTCTCTCAACTTTCTAATATATCTGATAAACCATACACTGAGATTACACGCCCTGCAACTGCATCTGTTCAAATTTGTGCTCACTTGCATTTCAAACTAAAAGCAGATTTTCAATTAAAATCAAAGAACAAGACACCGAACTTCCAGGGAGAATCTTACATCTAAATAAGAGAGTAATGAAGTGTAAAATATTGAAGGCAGTGATGTGAAAGGCAATGGCATGCATACCACACTTCAAGTGATCTTCATGCCAGGCCTGGGTTCAAAGGCCATAACTCTCATAGCTCTCACATAGCCTTTGTCATAATCTAAAGGACAGCTGGGAAGCCAATTCCATGTCTTTTCAATTACATTGTAAACAACCACCTTCATCTCCCGCATATGTCCAAGAAATATAAAGCAGGCATAATCCCCAACTCCTATGCAGTAGTTAAATGGCCAGTCCATAAGGGAGTGCATCCTGTTAACACCCCCACACAGGGATGGTGGCATTCTGGCAATTTCCTTCCACGATGATGCTGAAAGAGATGACGAGGAGGTGGAGGAATTCACCTGCTCCAACTCCCATATAATCACTTCCTGCAAAAGCTCGACCCCTTCTTCTTCTTTGACAATGCCAACTGTAACTAGAACCCGCGACCTGCAAGCAAGCAGGTAAGGCGTTGGCCTCTTTTCATTAGCCATATGTGGCAGAGGTACAAAATCGGAAGCCCCGTGTCTGATACTGAAACTCAAAACGCCCAACGCCCCATTAAAGACTGTCAAACAGTAAAAAGAGCAGTCACAGAAAACCATCGACATCCTCATCCCCATCCCCATCCCAATTAACCTTCCCAGCCCCGTGACCTGGACATCCTCCGGCAGATGTCCTGCGATCCTCCATGACTTGTCAGCGGAATCGTAGATTTCCACTATCTGGGCATTCTGACGACGAGACCGGCCCACGGCCACCACTTTGTATGTCTGGCGACTGTAGGCGTCCCCTTCCATGATGCCTGTGCATCTAATCGACCGCCGTACGGATGACATTGGGGGGAGTTTTAAGGACGTTCTCGTGAGAGGATTGCAGACAAGAAAATCAGTCACCAAGAAGAGGCCTGCAGCCGATCCAAGGCAATGAATATAATTCTGATTCTGAATTTCTTTCAGGAAAGAAAGGGAGATACGAGAGGGCTTCTCCCACGTCCGTGTGTAGAAGCAGTAAACCCAGCAATTAGGCATTTTCGAGTAGACATTTTGCACGAGCAACCATGGATTCTTGTTGTGAGGTGCCTCCACCCATTTACTTGTTATGAATTTTGCTGATGAAAGGAGGGCATTCCATTCCTGGCATACAATGCGAAATCTACAGAGAGATTCCACTGGCAAACGTGCTAATATCTCTTCTCTCAGATATTCCGGCAATTCACAATACCTTAACCCTAACGATTTCGCTTGCAGCTCCCCCATTTTGATGTAGCCAGAAGGAACGAAAGAGGGAGACGAAGAAGATTACACGTAAATGTTGAACTACAGATATATTCTCGGACGCGGATAAATGTCGTCCATTCTCGGATCTATGCACGGAGTTAAAAACGGGCGTTGGCTAAAAAACAAACGATTTGCACCTTTTCCAACCGTATATTTCTCCCAGATTCCGGCCATACATTTTCCGTCCGCCCCTTTAGCCGCACCGTCGCCCTTTGTGGATGGTTGAGTAATCCAGGGATGGCTTGGCTGGGCTGGGCTGAGTTGGTAAGGCAGTCGAAATTATAAATGCCATGTGATGTTTTGTTTTGTTTGAGTTCCAAATTCAAATTTTAAACACTGCATTCCACCGCCTCCCATTTGTTCCCTCCAAAGCCGAATTCAAAAACACTGTTTTAGTTCGAAGTGATGCAGGGTGATCGCAGAAGGTAGAACAGGAGCCCGGGATTTCGATCATTTTATATGATTTCCTTTTCGCTGAAGTGTAGTTTAAAATATACTACCACAGTCATATAATTTATGACTGATAAACGCCGAAAGGCTAAAGGAAAATTCTGAAAAGAGTAACTATACCATACTTTACCGTAAACTTTACTTGTAACCCTAACGCCAAAATAGTAAAAGAAAACCCTAAATGTAACCCTAAAGTCATTTTCTCCCTTTGCTGGTGGTCCAGGTGAATTCATGCTCTTCTAAACCCTAAAATCCTAAGTTCTTTATGTCGGGTTTAATAGTACTACTCACTTTTTATGTGGAACTCAAATATTTAGATACACTTTGTCCCTATCATTTTCATATAGGTAGTATAACTATATCTCTCTTTCCATTTGTTTTATGGAAAATTTTAAATTTATTTTAACCGAGGAATGAACTCACTGATTTTTTGTTTCTCATCCTTACATTTTAAATTTGATCATGATCAGGTAACGAAGCTGAGAGATGGAGTCGCGATAGGCTTTGCAATCAACCACGCGATCGTAGACGGGACTTCACTGTGGCATTTCATAAACTCCTGGGCGGATCTCCGCAGAGGAGTGGTCACAATCTCTTACCCGCCACTTCACAGTCAACGCTTCGACACAAAAGGCTCCCCCATAGCTCTGAACCTGCCTAAAACCCAAACTATCAACAAATTCTTCCCCCCCTCTCTGAGCGAAAAAATATTTCACTTCAGCAAGGAGACGATCTCGAGGCTAAACGATAGAGCTAACATGAAGAATTCAAAGAACCCAATTATAATCTTCTCGTTCCAGGTTCTCTCTGCCCAATTCTCTATTTACTGATGGGCTCGCAACCTGCCTCCCAACGAGCCAACGACCCTCAAGCTCGCAGTGAACTGTCGACCGAGATTGATACCCCGTTGCCTTATTCTTATTTCGGCAATGCCATCCAAATCGTTAGCACCAAAGTCACAGCAGGGGAGTTGTTGGCCTGCGATATCTGTTCCGCAGCATGGTTGTTGAACCGCATCATATCGCCACACCGCGATGGAAACACCAGGAAGTTGGATAGAACGAGCTAGGTAGGAACAAATACACAAACGATTCAGTTTGGACTCTCGACCTAAGATCTCTATATCGACGCAGAGGCTGGGGATGAAACACTCCACGCTCGTGCAGAAAATGGTAAGCTCAAAGGTTAATCATTTAAACGTGGCAATCATATGGTGCTACAGTTATTTCTTAATATGATTAGGTAAATGTTAAAAAGTAAACATCTTAACGGATGCATTCAAAAATACAAGGAAGTTATGAAGAGTAAATCACATTCATTGATTTGGGAGGATGACTAAGAATATGTCAGCATCTTCAATTGTTAGCGATCAGATTAGAATTTTAGATTCAAAGGTGATTAATTGTGCCCATCTCCAATAGGTATACGTCTTTCGGCGTAATTATATTGTATTTCCAAATTATGTCTCCTTAGTTCATTACATAAGAAGAGTCTCTTTCATTTATTTTTTCATAGACATCATTCTATTATTGCATAATTATTTATAAATATATATTTTTTCTATTGAGATGTGACTTACAAACGATTTCTTATAAGTGGTTTTAAAGCAAGTATGAATCTTCTCAATGTGTGGCCAAATTTATTTTGATTGTGGAAAAAAGACTCCTTGCCAATAGCCACAATCCCTATGGCAAGAAATTCTCCATTGTAACTAAAATCGAATACATATAAGGACTAAGAAATACTAAGAGTCGTGAAAAATAACATAGAAAGACTACATATCATCCAATATGTGGTCAAATTTATTTTGTTTGTGACAACAAGACCCCTTGGCCAATAGCCACAATCCCTACGGTTAGAAATCCTCCATTGCAACCAAAATCAAAAACATATAAGGATTAAGAAATACTAAGAGTATGAATGTAAATCAATGAGCATGTTGAAGAAAACCCTAGCAGTGTTCAAAGACGAAGGGTAGATTCCACCCTGGTCCTAATGGCGGAATCCCCTCAATGCTTGTTGTTGTGTGTAGAGGAGTATTTCTAGGTTCTATGATGAGGTGTTTTATTGTGATATGGTATGTGTAGGGGCATAGAGGGGAAATAATGGATCCAAAGGATTTTTGGCGGCAATCTCTAGATAGTGGATGAGAGGTGGAAATGCAGTGGGAGCTATACAACCAGGTATAAATTCTGATCGGAGGTGCAGAGGATAGGATGTATGGATGATGACGTAATAGATTACAATGAAGACAGATTGGGATATGAGTATATCTTCCTCTCTGACGAAGACGTCGTCCGGTTGCATAAGCTAAGGAGGGCAGTCGACATGGCAGGTTTGGGCCCGATGGATCCGCTAGGAGGCCTCGATCCAGGGGTAACATTCTCAAGGATGTGGGAGCTATCAATTCGGGATGGTGGGAGCAATCAAGGCATTTCCTTGGACTCTAATCCACATGATCCTAGGTGATTTAAGGTCTCATGGGACTCTCTGGCTTAGTTTCATTATTCTCCTCTACGTCTAGATTGTTCGTTGTTGGAGGAGTCGAAGTTAAGTGAATCATCAAAGCAGAGTTTAGTAAATCTGAAAGGAAATTCATCACAACAGAAGATTAGAAATCATGTGTTGGAAAGTGAAAAAGGAGCAGTGAAGAATGGTGTTTGGAGCGGATGTGGAGATAGAGGCCATCCCATAGTTATTGAACCAAATGGCAGTTAGAAGGTTTTGTGGGAAAACTATATCCTCACCATCGTTGAAATCCTGGGTCATTGAAAATTTGTCGACACTTTTAGGTTATTTCCCAAAATTTCACACCCTGGCTCGTGCATGGATTTGCTTCAATTTCAAATCCAAGCAGGATTTGGTGGAGATTTTTAGCAAGGTATGGGGTTGGGGACCCCCTAGTTTAGTTTTAAAACAGGGCAATCTATTTTGATCCTACTTGTGATTATCTTTGACCTTTGAAAGTATGGGCAATCCTCCCGAATCTCCCACTGATTTTTTTGCAAGAAGTGATTCTTATCTTGATTGGGAATAAAAATGGGAAGTACATAAGTTGTAAACTAGGGTGGGAGTTGAAAACGAATAGGAGATGGCCTTGGGTCCAAATTGAAGTAGAGTTGAAAGAGGGTTTGTTTAACAAGATAGAATTGGTGTGGCGAGCTTTCTCCTAGATGCAAAAAATCAATTATTGGCATCTTCTATTTCAATGTTTTGGATGTCATGAGGTCGGACATTTGCAGGCTCAATGCAGGTGATCTTCATCTCATTTTCCTCCATTTCAAAAAACTTGGAAGATAAAACAGTAGACGGAGGAGATTGATCGTGAAAAAGTGGTGGACAATTTAGAAGGTGAAAGAAGCAACTCAAAGTCCTCTCGACATGAGTATTGAGGTGTCCTCTCCCCAACACCCTTGAAAGAGAACCCTGGTAAGAATATATTCTCTGATGTTTTGAATCATTCTCAAAAAGTCAAAGATGTCCCCCGAGAAGGTTTGAATTTTGTTTCTCCGGTCCCTATCTCAAAGGTTGATTCTTCTCCTAATAACCTTAAGGGCACAAGGGATGCTTCTCCCTATTTGAGGACCCTTAGCTCTCCGTGAAGGCATGTTCCTTCATGTGCCTGTCCTCGAGGAGTGTCTCCACCTTCTATTGGTGCTCCTTTTATGCTTTCTATCCCCTTCAGAGTTTATGATAAAAACCACAACTCCATGTCTTCCCTAAAATTGGACTACTGGTTACGATTGAAGGTATAAAAAGGACCTGAAAAGGATTGTGTCGGGGGCTTGGCCATGGATAAGGATTATGTTGGTCACGCGGGATGGAAATCCCTAATTCCTTTAGCACAAATTCAGGTCATGAAAGAGATAAGGTGTGGTGAGAAAACTATTATTGTGCGGGCCCTTAGAGTGGGCAAAGCCTAGGCTAGGAGCTCAAAATGATTGTTCTTTCCCTTAATGACCATGGGGTTGGGGGTGCCCCAAAATTCCTCTCCCTTAAAAGGTTGGTGCAGGCCTATAGGCCAAATATCATTGTGATTTATGAAACAATGTGTAGTGGAGAAAAAGCATTTGAGTCTTTTCGTAACTTGTTAAAAGATTTGTCCTTTTTCATTATCAATTATGTGGGTCTCTCTAGAGGCTTACTCTCCCCTTGGAGCCCACTCTCCCCTTGGAGCCCACTCTCCCCTTAGAGCCCTCGATCTTGGACCCTTTCCACCTCTCAGATTCCCTCATGTTTAGTGGTTTATTTGAAAGACCTTTTTCTAAATTGTTCGTTCAGGATAATAAATGTGTATGGGTCATATGATTATCAGATTCAATTCTAGGATGGGGTAAGTCGCTCAATTATTCTGAATTTGGAAAACATCATCTTAGGTGGGGACCTCAATTTTACCCTCTCTTTAAGAGAGGTTTGGGGAACTAACCCACACCAAAACCCTCAAGGAAATTTATTTTCTCATTGGATATAAAATAATCACTCGATTGATTTGGAGCCTCCTAAATTGGCTCAAACATGGAGGAACGAAAGAAAAGGGAAGGTTGTGGTTTCCAAAAGACTTGTAGGTTTCTTATTTCTAAGGAGATGATTTAAAAGTTGTGGTCATTCAGATATAGAGTGGTTGTTGGGGGTATCTACGATAACATGCTAATTATGTTGGAGATAGATAAAAAAAAAAGGATCTAGGATGCCTTCCCCGATGAAATTTAGCCATTCTTGACTACTCAAGGAAGATTACAAAAGGCTAGTCGTGTCAACGTGGATTCCTTTGGTCGAAGGCGATGGATGCTCCTACATACATCGATTTGCAAACAAGCTTGTAAAAATAATATAAAAAAACTCCACTTCATCTTCGGAAAATAATTTCAACATGAAAGCTCTCTCCCTACACCATGAAGTGGAATCAAAGATTGGATCATTGTTGATCGATAGGCATGCAAACTCTCTATTAGGTGATGAAGAATTAACATTGTGTGAGTTAATGAAAAATAAGCAAGACTTGTTGGCTCTTGAGGAAACCAAATGGTGCCTAAGGAGCAAAGTGACTTGGTTAATGGAGAGTAACAATAACTCAAATATTTTTCATAACTATGCTAGCTACCGAAAGTTAGCTAACACTATTTGGGAAATAAAGGCTTGGGATGGACAAATAGTTTCCTCTTTTGAAGATAAAGTTGAAGCAGGGAAATATTATTTTGTTAATCTCTTTGAAGAACCAGATGGATGCCCTATTTTTTAAATTATAAATGTCATAAAGCTTCTTCTGAAGTCCATCTTGATGGAGATGAACGATTCACTCCAAGCAGATATTACTAAAGGGAAAATTTTGTCTACATTGAATTCCTTTCAAAAATGTAAGAGACCTTGTCCTAACGGCCTTAGAGTTAAGTTTTATATTGGGTTATATTCCTTGCTTAAAAACGACCTCTTAAAATCCCCCCATAAAAGCCCCCCAAGAATCAAAAAAATCTAGAAAAATGTGGGGATCCTTTAATTTGACCTTTCTAGCCTTAATCCCTAAGAATAAATATTTGGCCTCCTTTGAGGATTTTAGACCCATTTATTGTTGTAATTTGATTTATAAGATTATTGCCAAGATCATCGCAAACTTCCTTAATCCAATCCTAAGAAATATAATCTCGAAGGAGCAATATGGATTTCTCTATAAGAGACAAATTCACAATGTGGTTACGCTTACTCGAGAGGCCTTACATTCCATCAAATCCCATAAACTCCCTTCCTTAGTCGTGAAATTAGATCTCTCTAAAACTTATGATAAGGTAAGTTGGACTTTCGTTAAGCTAGCGTTGATCCAAATGGGGATGAATTTAAACTTTTTTTATTGGATAATGGGTTGTATAGAATCTTCCTCCTTTGTTGTTCTCATCAATGGTTCTCTATCCACTTTCTTCCGTCCCTCAAGAGGTTTACACCAGGGTTTCCCTTTGTCATTTTTATTTTTTCTCATTGGTGTTGAGGGGCTAAGCATGCTAATTAAAAACGCTAAGAGGAGCAGGCTACTAAAAGGCCTTAAAATCACCTCTTTGGAAATTCTTACTTATCTCCTTTGTGTTGATGACATGATTATCTTTGGTGCAGGGACAGTTCAGTCATTTCAAGATTTGAAAGTAATTTTGGATTCTTTCTATGTTTCAATAGGTACGCAAATTGATCTAGTTAAGTCCAATATGATAGTATGTGCAATTTAGGATGAAGTCCTTGTGTAGTTGGTATAACCCAAAAATGTTCTACCTATGCATACTTGGCATTGGCCTTTCTACTTAATTTTCCAAATTATTGTTGAGACTCTCTCTTAAAAAACCATTTTTTGGAGCATGTACGTGCCCTGTTGCACTACTTCCCGCGTACACACGCTAGCTGCATACTAGACAGCTCGCGTACATACGCAAGTTGCATACTAAACAACCTGCATTTACCTCCAAAAGTTGCAAGGAATTCAGCGGAGTTAACGGGCTATTGGAGGTTTCCTAACCATTTTACCCATTGTATCCCATCCCCAAACCGAATAACCATCTTTTTGTCATATAAAGGGAGGTCTTGGGGTCTCATTCCAACCTCAAGCATTAGAATAGAGAAACTCTACCAAATCCCTTCCCATTCTAGCCCAAGTTTTGCAGCCCTTTCTGATATTTGGCCTCAACATTCCCCTTCATCCCTTTCTCCCTATGAAATCCCTTCCCTTTTCCCAAGGAGATTAGTTGATTGTGAGAAGCAGCCTGGGAATGATGCACTCGGAGCAGCAGTAAGAGGAGCTCGGACCTAGTTCACGGAGCGTCTGTTGATAAGAAGGTTGTAATATTTTAATCTTTAGTTTGAATAAAAGATTTATTTTCATGTCCCAATACATTGTGTCTTGATATATTTATTGAGCAATGTATCTATGTTTATATATGAATGCTAACATTGATAATTAGAGATTGTATTTTTGTAGCATTGTTTTCCTAAGTGTTCTTGTAGGTCAACTTTGGGAGGAGACTCACAGCCTAGGAAGCTACAAAGGTGAAGGAAGTCTACATAGGACGTTAGGACCACATGTACGCTTACTAATATTCCTTCTTCTCTTTTGTCTTTCTGTTCAGATAGTATGGGGTAGTTTAGAAATAGGACTGTCTTTTAAGGGAAGTCAGTGCTCTACCTATATTTCGACCCAGTATAGTAATAGGGGATTTTTCCCGCTAGCAGAATTGGCGACTCCGCTGGGGAACGTCTTTTATATCTCGAGCAGCTCGATGAACATCGTCAAGATGCGGCCTTGGCTAACAAGGCTCATAAGCAATGGGTCAAGTGTCAATATGATCGGTTCGTCCGCCCTTGGATTTTCTCCAAAGGCGATCTTGTCCTGGTCTACAACCAAGACAAAGATCCCTTGGGGGCTGACAAGTTCAAACCCATGTGGTTTGGACCTTTCATTGTGAAAGAGGTCTTAGAAAAGGGTGCTTATCGTCAAGTTGATTTAAAGGGTAATTCCTTAGCGGAGCCTATAAATGGGATCTACCTTAGGCTTCTTGTATATATGTATAGTTTTTTATACATTTTTGACTTTTTGTTTTATGGACGTGTAGTTATTTATGTTCTCTTTTTCATTGTGGTAGATGTCAAGTGAATAAGAGGTTTATGTTGGGTTCGCGGACGATGCTAGCCGACACACTCAAAGGCTTGCTTCCGCAACTTGGGTGATTTTTACACTTGGTGGCCAGCTGCTATCTTTCTAGAGGTATTTGTCTAGGCGATGCAACCAATAATGTCGTCGAATACAGTGTAGTCATAGAATTACTACGTGATGCCTTGTCACATGATATTTCTTTCCTCCGGGTTTACTTAGATGCTCAACTGGTCGTGTCCCAGTTAAATGGAGTTTACCGCGTTTATGATCCCACTCTTCACTGACGATTCCCTGGGGTATGTCTCTTAGAGCAATCTTTTGATTATATCACTTATATTCATGTTCCTAGGAGATTTAACCAACTAACTAATACTCTAGCTAATCGAGTATTAGATTGGCACGTTGCTCACATGTAAAAGTAAAGCACACACGTACACATGTAAATACATTTGTAAAAATGTCATCCATAAGATAGAACATATATGTGTGTGTATGTGTGTGTCCAAAAAATAGTGTCATGAGTACAAAGTGGGCATGAAATCCTAAAAAATAGCCGTATAAATCGTTGGGCTTAAGCCCTCAAATACATAGTACAAAAAGTGCCCTCGACACATAAGTGGTCTGATATTATCTAAGTTCTAGACCTATTTTCCATGTTGTAGTGAACTACGACATTCGTAAGACGCCAAAATAGTTAGACCCTGTTTCAGGATAAATTCGTGAGTGCGGACACAGACTAATCTCCCTAGATCCACCTGGATCTAGAACAAAGCAAGACAAAATACTACTCTTTCCCTAGATCTAGATTATTGAACGAACTAAGAGAAATGGATAGTGGACATACCTTATGAA
>SNQJ01S0008766.1:239569-268277 GCA_010110895.2 Picea sitchensis | reverse complement strand
GATGTAGATCTGTTGTGTATTTCTCATGACTACACTTATATAGACATTTTTATGACATGGATCTGCAGTGTACTTGATTAACAACCATGATTAGTTCATCTCGAGCATGGGTATGCCTGCCTCAAAGAGATTATTGTTATTTTGCAAATGGTGCGCTCACGAACTCTGGTCCCGGGCTCACTCGACTCCGTGCCTTCCCACTAGTAAATATATTGTAATGTATTTCGGCCATGAGTTGCTCTTCTGACCTCACACATTAGGGGGCATATGTTATAACCCAAAAATGCCTTACCTATGCATACATGGCATTGGCCTTTCTAATTACACAATTTGCCAAATTACTGTTGAGATTCTCTCTTAAAAAACCATTTTTTTGAGCATATACGCGCTCTCCTACACTACTTTCTGTGTACACACACTAGCTACATACTAGACAACCTGCGTACATATGTGAGTTGCATACTAAACGGCCCGCATTTACCTCCAAAATTTGAAAAAAATAAAAAGTTGCAAGGAATTCGATGGAGTTAACAGGCTATTGGAGGTTTCCTAACCATTTTATCCATTGTAGTGCGTCCCCAAACCGAATAACCATATTTTTGTCATATAAAAAGAGGTCTTTGGGTCTCATTCCAACATCAAGCATTAGAATAGAGAAACTCTGCCAAAATCCCTCCCCCTTCTAGCCCAATTTTTGTAACCCTTTTTGAGATTTGGCCTCAACATTCCCCTTCATCCCTTTCTTCTTATGCAATCCCTTCCCTTTTCCCAAGGATATTAGTTGATTGTGAGAGGTAGCTTGGGAATAATGCACTTGGATCAGCAGTAAGAGGAGGACGGACTTGGTTCACGGGGCGTCTGTCGATAAGGTTGTAGTATTTTAATCTTCAATTTGAATAAAAGAGTTATTTTCCTATCCCAATACATTGTGTCTTGATATTTTTATTGATTAATCTATCTATGTTTATATATGAATGCTAACATTGATAATTAGAGATTGTATTTTTGTAGCATTGTTTGCTTAAGTGTTCTTGCAGGTCAGCTTTGGGAGGAGACCCGTAGCCTAGGAAGTTACAAAGGTGAAGGAAGTCTACATCAGACGTTAGGACCACATGTACTCTTACTAATATTCCTTCTTCTCTTTTGTTTTTCTGTTCAGATAGTTTGGGGTAGTTTAGAAATAGGACCTTCTTTTAAGGGAATTCAATGTTCTTCCTATATTCTGACCTAGTATAGTAATAGGGGGTTTTTCCCTGCTAGCAGTAGTTGGATGTAATTCTCCCCTATGTTCGCAAAAACATCTATGATTGGCTCAAATATTTGGGTTATTAGCATAAACCCAATTCTTATTCTTATGAATCTTGGTTTGGACTTATAAAGAAAATTCAAGCGTGGGTCTCGATGCATGTTCATCATTGGTTATCAAGAGGAGGTGGTTAGTTCTAATCCATTCAGTTCTTAGCAACATTTTAGTGTATTAGGCATCAATTTCCAAAATTTCAAAAGGAATTCTATCTAAGATCATAAAAATATGCTTTCAATTTCTTTGTTCTGGACAAAAGGATGCAGGTGAAATCCCTTTAGTAAAATGGATGAGACTAGTCAAGCCAACAAAGCTGGGTGGTTGGGGAATAATTTTTTTATTTATGGTTTTGTAGGTCTTTAGTTGCAAAAGTCTTATGGAGGATTATGCATAATAAGATGTTATGGGGTAGAGTGATGACCTCCAAATTTTATCAGGTAAGACTTTTATGGATTGGTTCAGAATGCTAAGAAATATCAAAAATAACAACTCGATATGTTGAAAGGAGATGATAGATTCCTTTCCATTGATTTGAGATTGGATTGTGTGGCAGGTGGGTAGTAAGAAGAGCATCAATATATGAGAGGACCCTTGGGTGAATTCAGGTCATGGGTTCAAACTTTATGAATAATTGGTCTCTAACTTACATGACCGAGGTGTTTTTTCTTTATGGGATGCACAATTAGAGGTTTCGATTTTGTAGAGAGAAGTTTGTGGCAGTCAATAGAGCTCCTGGAGCTCAAGGGGGGCATAACAGTGGAATGGGATGATTATACAAGTCAACTGCATTAAATTTTTATCAATCTATAGGAATAGGAAGAAGACTCTCTTTGTTGGTCGAGGAATGAGAAGTGAGGAAGATACACGACGAAGCTCGGATACCTGATGATAACAAATGATGCTTTTGAGGGTGTCTGGAAATGGTGGTGGCCTTTTGTATGGGGAGTGTATTCTCCTTTAAATTCAAAGATCCTTATTTGGCTGTCACTTGAAAATAAATTGTTAACCTAGGACAATGGATTGAAAAGAGGGTAGATAGGTCCTAACAGATGCGCAGTGTGCAAGGTAGAAATGTAGATGACTTAGAATTTGTTTGTATCCTATTCATATGCCCAACATGTGTGGGTAGCAACAACAAATGCACTTAAAGTTTGTGTGCATGCTCTAAGTGGTGATCTTAGTGCTTGGTTAAAATTGTGGAAGGATGATGTGGTTATCAAGGGTTTTATTTCTCTTCCACTATTCTTCTTTTATTTCTTATGGTAGGATAGAAATGTGTGTATGTTTCAAGACAATTTTATCCCTCCAAAGGTAGTGTCAGGCCTGGTAATGGAATTAGCTCAAGAAGTCAAGTACGATATCAAAAGCCCCAAGCCGAGGAGGCCTTTAATGCATGCTTTAGTTGAAGGTATTCCTTGGGGTTTCTTTGATGGGGCCAACTAGGGGCACCCTCCGTGTTGTGGGGCTGGGGAAATCTTGTATATGTATGGTTCTCATTTCTTTAAAGTTAGATATGTTGCAGAAAAGGGATCAAATATGAAGGTGGAAATTTCATCCATGTGGGGAAGTGTCCTTGATAAGAGTGCATTTATGGTGCATGTATGACATAAGACCTATAGGTGAGTGTGTATGTTGTAAACATATTTGTGTGTCCACAATTGTTTTATTTTGTAGAACCTACTCCAAGGGAAATGAATCTGGGCATACATGACGACTTGAGTTTGTCTTGTTGTTTAAAAAAGAGTGGAAGCCTTACTGCCACTGCATTAAGAAGAACATAGATAGTGGCATATAGAAACATTGGGTTGACTACATCCACAAATCCCCCCAAAAATAATAAATCTAACATAAGTAAATACTCTACTCTTTCATAAAAGATACACTAAAAAAGTAATGGGTGAATCCATTAAGATGTGTTCCACTTTTTAGTGAAATGTGGCAATGAAAATTTGACATTTTACATATTTTTTAAATTTAAACCCTCAAAACTCATAAATGCGGTGTGAATTTTGATATGTAGTTAAAAAGCAGTTTGTGGGAAATTGTGTTATCTTTATAATGATGTTTTTTTTTTCAAATAACATTAATGCCATTTAATGTGTCAAATTTGCACTTAGTTATATGTTTGTTCTTGCGAATTTCCATAAAAGTTAAGTGACTTTTGTTTCCAACAACTAGTTCAATGTTAATTGTATAATTTGAAAAAAAAGATTATACAAGCATGATCAACATGGAACATAGTGTATTCCACTCTTTTTGTTTTAATATTTTTTTGGAGCATTAATTTTTTTTTTTTTGAAGTTGACAAATTAATATTTCAATCACATGTTGTACACCTTTGTGTTCCCAACATTTTTTTTCATGTTTACATAAATTGAAAAAATAGAAATACCCTTTTGACGAGGAAACATTTTTGAGTATTCCACATTTTTTATAATTTTTGGTTATATAGTATTTATGTTATTGATTTTTCTCTGAGCGCCTTCTTAACTATGGAAAAAAAATGAAGTATAAGTTTTAGGAGAAAATAAATTTAAAATATAATATGAAATTGAGTCTGAAAATGATATGCCATTTGATAGAGGATTCAATGATGAATCTAGCAACAACAAGTCCACCGCTTGAGATGGAAGAGATGAAGAGATTTCACTCCTAGGGCATTGTGGTTGTAGACAAACCTATAGAAAGGGGACAATATTTATGGTTTTAAGTCCTCGATTGAGCTATATCGAGAATTATAGCTCAATTGAGGTCTTATTAAAAGCTTGATCAAGCGCTTATGATAGAATTTTAAAGGACCTCGCTCAAGAGTTTATTAAACCCTTGATCAAGGCCTTGTTGTGTTAACTAAATGATTTGATCAATGTATTGAACTAGATTGAGTTATAAACCTCGATCGAGGTATTGTTGTAAAAAAAAAAAAACTAAAAGAAAATAAAATAAGACATAAAGCAATAAACAAGAGAATACAAAAGAACAAGAAAATTGGGAAAAGATTCACATTAATCTATACTTGTGAAAATAGAAAAGAGAAAAATATCATTTGTAATCAGATATGAATCAACGATTAAGTTGGGGAGTATGGCAAATCATGAAAGGAAATATGATCGGTATTGGGTTGACAAAGATGAAGTGCGAGAGAGGGACAGATAAAGTGAGAAAAAGACAAGCATAATTGAGAGAACAAGAAGAAGAAAATGCAGGTCAACTTGTTTCCCAACCTTTGGTGCAGTTCATATGACTTGAGAGTCTTCATGGCATCCAATTGAGGTCTATATTACGATGGTGCGACTGTCTGCATAGTCTTCAGGGCATCCAATTGAGGTCTAAAGTTCCATAAATTTTGCTTCTCCTTTTCATGTTGATTTTTGCATGTATTACCTACTCTGTTGAATAAAGAAGTTTTTATTTCCCTATGCAGCATGGAGATGCCTCCCCCAAAGGTAGGTACCCCAAATAGGGACATCTTAGTTTCAAGTACACCTATATGAGGGCATGGATTCTTGAGGGATGTCCATGACATCTGGGGATGTTTATCTTTCTTAACAGATAAAGCTTAAGGGGTGTCCGTGGCATTTTGTTACTTTCTCAAACATCTTTTTTGAGAAAACTTCCATCAATAGGATGGTCTGGAGGTAGTTTTGAGATCCAATCAAACTATTGAAATAGAACATGTTGTGGCATGTTCCTTGTGTATTAATTTATAGGGATGTTGCATATCTAACCCTGGATGTCTAACTAAAAACATATCACATGGTGTTCTCATTTAATGTGAAAGGGTGGTGTTCAGAAAGGAACTTTACATTGTTGTACTATAACCTGTGAAACTTTGAACTATGGAATTATGACCCTAGGAACTACAACCTATGGAATTACGACCTCTGTAACTATGACCTATGGAACTATGACCCCAAGAACTATGACCCGTGGAACTATGACCCCAAGAACTATGACATGAGGAACTATGACCTGTGGAAATATCACCCTAGGAACTATGACTTGAGGAACTATGACCTATGGAACTATGACCTCTGGAACTTTGACCTCTGGAACTATGACCTATGGAACAATCACCTCAGGAACTATGACCTGAGGAATTATGACCTATGGAACTATGACCTCTGGAACTATGCCCTCTAGAACTTTGACCTCTGGAACTATGACCTGTGGAATGACCTTTGGAACTATGACCTCTAGAACTATGACCCCATGAACTATGACCTCTAGAATGACCTATAGAACTATGAACTTTGGAATTGTCACCCGTGGAACTATGACCTTTGAAACTATGCCCTTCAGAACTTTGAACTCTGGAACTATGAACTATGACAAATGGAATTGTGACTCTGGAAACTCTGACCTATGGAAGGTGTTAGAACTCTGTAAATTTTGTCCGACTGATAGACAAATGACAGAGGTAACTGTTTCAACCTACTCTAGAGCTGGGCAATAGCCTTCTCAACTCAGAGAGGGCTCTCTCGTGTCACTTGATATATCATTGTCAATTAGTGGCTAGGTTCAGATTGTTTTGGTTTTTTTTTATAAAATTGTTGGCAAAGAAGGGGAGGAACACTATTACACCTCAAAATTTCTCACTTTGATAGTGTCGCAAGTGTCGTCATTACAAATGTTGTAAGTGTCGCATCTTGTTCGCAAGTGTCACATCCTGACTACAAGTGTTGCAAGTGTCAAAAAACATCATACTGCGATCTTGCCTATTGTGTGCTTCTAACGACATCACAAAGACACTTGAGACACCCCAAAGACTATTTTTGAAGAAGAGAAGTCACTTGAAAGGGAGTACAAACTTTTTTCCATTGAAAAAACCACACAAAAAAAACTGAATTTTGGAGAGGAGCGCTTCCCTACCCACTGTCAGGGAGTGCTGGTGCTCCCTGAGCCTCTTTGGGGGAGTGCTTGAGTGCCTTGTGCACCCTTTTGGGGGAGCGCTACCCTTTTTTTAGCAAATTTTGGGTTTGTTGAGGAAAATAAGGGAAGAATCCCTCAATTCCTGAAGGTAGTTGGATTCAAATAGATGGTCAAGGCATGATCTTAGGGGAGATCCTCAATTGAAGGAGAGGAATCCTCAACTCATCCCAAAGATCTCTCAAGTGGTTGGACCTCTCCAAGGTTATATAAGGAGGCCTTCTCATGGTGAAAGGTACAAGGGAGATTGGGAATTACATCAAACTTATGATCTCATGAGTGAGATGCCATCAAAGAAATCAATGGAGATTATTTGAGCAAAGGGGTTGGACAAGGAGAACTGGAAGAAGCTGTTCCACCTTCATTCAAAGGATTGTAAGTACTTTTACTTGTTCTCATTAATAATCAATGCTTGGTCTGTTTCTTTCAAACTTGTGCTTGTTCCATATGAGTTTGTCTGCAGTAGATGGATCTATGATTGAGTTAATATCAGTAGAGTAGAAAGTATTTTGTACCTTTGTTTGTCCTGCAGGATCTATCAGGGAGCTCAGGATCGAAGCTCAGCCATGAATTTGCAAGGACAAACGTCGCTAATGAGGTACATATCTTTCTCCTTCTTTTTCATTTATTAGCTTGATTAGATCTAAAATCAAGTCAGTTTCCATGTTAAGCACTTTTCTATATTGGCCTTAGGAGTCTAGAGACCAAGAGGGAATCCACTTGTCCACGGGGGGATTCACCTTCAACAGAAATTGGTGACTTGACTGGGGAGGAGCTCTGATTTTTGTTTCTATTCCCAAATATTGTTTTGGCCCTTTTCCCACTGATTTGATCTTCTCCACATTGTCTTTTTTAATCTTAGATTTGTTTGATTGCCTCGTTATGTCATCAAGATCACCCCGAATTATTGAATTTCGTTGATTTTATGAGTTTCTTGGCATTTCTCTGAGATTCTGTAGCAGAGAGATCCCCTGCCCTTGTTAGTAGAGCGCCAACACTCCCTCGTGGTCTTACACATATTGTTGGAGCGCTCTGGTACCCCTTACACCAGAGCGCTACCCCATTTTCAGTGAAAACCTCTCTAGTTTTTCAATTTCTGGGTTCAGTTTTTGCTTTTTGCATTTGATCTGGGTCTCATACTCTCAGGCCATCTTGGTATTGGCCTTCAATACCCTGTTATCTAAGGATTCATCCTCTTTTGTTTGGATTTTTTGACATTTGTCCTTGCTTTGCAATAACTCTTTGTCCTTCATGATTTGGAGTCAATTTGTCATTTTCTTCTCGTTTATTTGAATGAGTGAAAACTTTGTAAGGAGTTTCAAAGGTCTTTTGTACTTTTCTTTATGATCTTTGAGTCATCTTTTCCAAGATCTTTCTCCTTCCTTTTTAGTTTTTGGCTTTATGTTTCTTGTTTGATCACAACAAGGGTGTCTTTTGGTTTATGTGAAGTTTGCTTCCAAATTGCTTAAATCTCGCAACTCTTGAAGTCTGATTAGCATAAGAAGCTTTACATATACTGGTTATCAGTCACATACAAACATTTTAGCATTGCATTGGATTCCTTATTGAGGACTATTGCATGAGGTCATTTCATCTTAGTGTTTGACAGTGAAAGGAAAATCCTTCTCCTTCCCTTAATTAGACATTCATTGAAAGAAAAGATTGCTTATCATTTCTTATGAATGTTTTGGGAACTGAGTCATAATATCATCGGTATTCACTCTCATACACCTCTGAGTAAAAAAAAGCCACTAAAATTAACACTTAACTAAAATTTATCAGACTTTTTACATCTTTGTTAGCAAAACTACATTAGTTTAAGGTGTAGGGCTTTGGAATAAGCTTGAGAGGATAACTTTCCAAAGCTATCAAACAAACTTAGCATATTGCGATAGGGAGAGCAAATCCAATTGTCGTATAGGATTTCTGGGATCCCCCTCTCACACAGGGGTTACGCACAAGGTTGCATTCAGGAGAGTTACGAATATTATCCCTCTGTGGTTCAACTGTTTGTAGTGGTTGGATCATATATTGGGGGTCACTTGAGGGTATACCCACGATTATGTGTGGGAGCCTCTCGAGTTGATTTCGAACCTATTATGTTGCCCATACGTTCGGATCAGACTGTCGACTATACTCGCCCATGGGCTGACTGCGAGTTGGTGACCTTAGTAGCCATAATCTTTAGGGTCTCACACAAGGTGACGGTGAAGGGAAGTCTCACTGTACCTGGAACAGGCATTGGTCAAACTCACTCGGGCTCCTTGGAGGGTAAATCCACAATTATTGCGTGGAATCTTGCACCAAGGCATAAGTCCATTAAGCAGGTCACCAACGTAACTGATCCACCCGCTCTACCCCTGCCTCTTGCTATTTTGATCTCGCGACGTTGGATTTCATCATCAACCAGTGGTTTCATTGTGGGAAGATTTTGTTTGATTGTATGCTTCTCCAATTCATAGCATGTGTTGGTTGTGTTACTTAGTGGACCTTAGGTTGAGTAAGTGTTAATGGCATCAAGTCCTGAGAGTACCAATGGAGGAACCCCTTCTCCTAGGGAACCTTATACCTTTCCTTCGTTTGGAAACTTTGGTCCTCCGTACATTGCCACACTGAGTCTTCCGGGACTCACCATCAGATTACCGGTTTGGTTGTTACCCACTCCGGTGATCTCGAATCCTCCCAATGTTTCAACTACACCTAATACTTTGGATGTTAGTACACCACCCACACATCAACCTCACGTCAAATTTTCGCCTTCTTCGCCGATTAAGTCTCCTTCCATTTCTCCTTCTTCGCCTAGTGAAAGCTCTAAAGAAAGTAGCCAGGTTGATTAGAAGAAGAAGAAACAGAAAGAGAAGAAGAAGAAGAGCTCAAAAATGACCAAGGCCCAAACAACATCAGATGTTGGATCCAAGCAACCAGTTACAGTTAATAGTGTTGGGAGTGTTGATGAGGTCAACAAGATTAAAATGAAGAATCTGAAACCCGAATTCCCTTGTAGTCTTTGTAAGGGTGACTACTTTCTAAGGTATTTCCTTGGTATTCCCAAGGTCTTATAAATGTGGTCCTCTGCGTCATTGGCCTCTGCTAGACATGCTAGTGATGCCTCGTCAACTAGTGACATTCAGGTTGGTAAGAAGAAGGCAACTGTCAAATTCCCTTGTATGTTATGCAAAGGTGATCATTATTCTCACCTTTGTCCTCTCATGGACGAGGCTTCTTCTCTTTTCGAAAAACTTCAACTTCCAAAAGGTTATCATAAGCTTTCCCCCAACCCATCGTTAGTTGATGGACTGGTCAATCTGGTTCCATCCCCGGTCAGTCCGGTTGATCAGGTGGTCAATCTAGTTTCATCCTTGATTGAACCACAAACCCAAGTAGTTGATCCAGTTCCCTCATCTAGTTGATCCGTTTTCATCCTCGGTCAACCCCACTCTCTCGTTAGAGAGTGACACCAAAGCGGTCGATCCGTTTTAACCCATCAACCCCATTCTTCCGTTGGAGAATGAAACCCAAGTGGTCGATTCGGTTCTATCATCAGTCGATCCCACTCCTCCTTTGATGAGTGCGAAAGTGGTTGATCCAGTCCCTTCCTCGGTCAGTCCCACCCTTCATCCGAAGAGTGCCAAATTGATTTCTCCGATTACATCATCGGTCAATCCTACTCTTCCTCTGAAGAGTTTCAGTGTGGTCGATCCGATCCCATCATCGATCAATCCTACTCTTCCTTTGAAGAGTTCCAGCGTGGTTGATCCGATCCCATCATCGATCAATCCTACTCTTCCTCTGAAGAGTGCCAGCGTGGTTGATCCGATCCCATCATCGGTCGATCCTACTATCCCTCTAGAGAGTAAACCCGATACTGCCCATGTTTTTCTCATTGATACATAATCTACCGTGCTGGGGGGAATTCCTCATTCTCCCGCGAAACCCCCTCTAAGTAATGAGGCCATCCTTTTTTATTGGGGTGTGCTAATAAGACCTCATCTTCCCTCTCACGTTCCTTTCCAGACTAGAGTATAGGTTTGTGGTCGAGACATTCCTCAAACGTTGATAGATGAAAGTGCGTCCGTTAGTATTTTGTCCTCTGTTGCTTGGCATGCTTTGGGTTGTCCTCAGCTTGCACCGGTTACACAAAATATGTTAGCTTTTAACAGAAGAACTAATCAACCTTTAGGGACCCTTCCTCAGTTTCTGGTAACTTTGGGAGGGAAAAATGTCTTTATTGATGTCATGGTAATCCGAGACCCCTTGGATTTCGCTTTACTCCTTGGGCGAGATTATGTCTATTCCATGAAAGCTATTGTGTCCACTCTTTTTCATATAATATATTTCCCTCACAATGGAAGAATTATGACTATTAATCAACTTTCCTTCATCGGTCCTGACTGGATTACCTCCCTGAATGGTTCTTATATGACGATAGTATCGCCCCCGCCGCATGTCAATTATGTGGCGTTGTCTCCCATGACTTCGACTCCCGATGATTTGGATCTGGTAGTTGACATGGTGATCTCTTCGGTAGGGCTATTGGAGTCTAATATCCTTACCCCTGTCGTGACCCTCGACATGTGTTCCTTCCAGAGTGATTTTCTTCCATCCAGTGAAGATCTCTTAGAAGCCATGACCGAGTTTTGTCCCTTGACATGGTGTCCTTCCATAACGTTATTCTCTTGGAAGCCATGATCAACGAGAGTGTCGAGCATAGTTTTTATTCTCTATAGCAAGCTCGTTAAAAAATGAAACAGAGGTCATGAGCACAGTTTCTCTTCTATGTGGCAAGCTCGTTAAAAAATGAAACAAAAGCTTTGAGCATAGTTTTCCTCTCTGTAGCAAGCTTGTTAAAAAATGAAACAACAATCTGGGGATTGAACCTGGAACCCTGAGCATAGTTCTTTTCCTGTATCAAGCTCATTAAAAAAATGAAACAAACACCTCTTTTGAACCTTCATTTCATCCACCCTTATCTTTTTCTCCATCTAGTAGAAAAAATGGTGACAACCTCAAAGTCGGTGAATGAATTGAAGCTTGGAGGGCATATCTCCAGTCTTTGATGGCCATTCTAGAGTTTATCCCCCAGTTTTCAAGATGGGGGCATATCGAGCTTAGTCTTTGTTCTTTCTCATGATCGGAAATACATGAGAATGCAACTGGGTAAACTTTTGTCTCTTTTTCAGACCCGCATGGATATACGAAAAAGGAACCCCCTGGAGTCGTCTTTGAGCTCTTTTCAGACTCTCTAAACATGAAAAGATTGTCGAGTGATCTTGCTTCCTTTCCCACTCATTAAAAGGTTTGAAAGGGCCTCTTTCGAGTGATAATTTATCTCTTTTTCGACCTCGCAAGACTAACATTACGAAAAAGGACAACATTGGAGTCGTCTTTAAGTTGTTTTCAGACTCTCTAAATATGAAAAACCATCGAGTTTACCTTCTCTAGACTCATTAAACATTTATACATTGAAGGGCCCATATAGGACCAAACCCTTACTTCTTCCAGTTCGCTAAACAAAGGAAGAGGGACTTACCGAAGGTGAGTCATATCGAGCATGTGTTACCCTCCTCGAGCTCGTTAAATTAAAAAGAGGTACTCGTCTATCTAGATGAGGGAAAACATGAAAGAAGCAAGCCAAGCAGTTTTTTGAGAACACTACCAGTAGCTCTTACGGTCACCCTTGAACACAACACTTTGTCTTTGCACGCATTTTAATCCGCTGAACCTCTGCACTCAACCAATCATCTAAGTTTCTTTTACTCCTTTGGGTCACCTGATGAAAGTCACAACATCCACTACATCATCAAGATTTGGTCCATGTCATGATTTTGTTGTCATGCCTCAGTGTTCAAGGGAAGTATCTGCCTCGAGAGTCAACCATCACAAATATCTTGTTTCAATACCCATGTCAGTCCATGTTCATTTGATCTACCAATTACATCTCTGTGTCAATTTCGTGTCGTTGATGGGGGATACATCAAGGCCCTCCTTCAATGAGTCTATTCCTATCGACTTCAGCACATTATCCAGGAACTAGACTTAGAACCAGTTAGTACCTTGGGACTTGCATGCCTCAATGGCAGGCCTCCTCATGTTCGATAGTGGGTTTACATCATTGACCTCTTATCAGATGATTCCATGGATGCTCGACTTCATCTCATCTATTCACATTCGTCGGGATGTACTAGAATACCTTGGGAATCATTGACATCAATGGTGATCTCCCTCGCGCTTGTTAACGGTTTACATCATTGACCGATAATCAAGTGGTTTCTGCCATGTTCAAAATCATGACATCTATTCGCATGGTTAGATTCGTATTGCATCGGGATCGGTAAGAAGACCCTGGGTTGAGTGTCATCACTCTTATGTATACTTTGCCCAGGTTGCAAAGGAGATCTTTTGAACTATGACACATATATTATTACATAGATCCACTGTGTATTCTTCGTGACTATGATCAGTTCAGGTCATAGGAGTATAGATCCACATTGTATCTACAATGGCTATACCATTTTGTCAATATAATTATGGATCCACAATGTATTTTATGGCGGCCATACCTAAAAAGTCTTTATCAGTCAAACATAGGTATGTCTGCCTTGGGTTTTGAAACATGTCATAATATTTGTTTGATGGTTGTGTGCAGCTTTTTTTGATTTCTCTGCGTCCATACCCTTGTTCGAAAAAGTCTACAAAGTACTTCAGTCATCATCGTCTTCTAACTTCATACTTTGGGGGCCAATCTGCTACACCTCAAAATTACTCACTTTGATAGTGTCGCAAGTGTCGTCATTACAAATGTTGTAAGTGTCTCATCTTGTCCACAAGTGTCGCATCCCTACTACAAGTGTTGCAAGTGTCAAAAACATCATACTACCATCTTGCCTGTGTCATGCTTCTAACGACATCACAAAGATACTTGAGACACCCCAAAGACTAGTTTTGAATAAGAGAAGTCACTTGACAGGGACTACAAACCTTTTGCCATTGAAAAAACCACACAAAAAAAACCTGAATTTTGGAGAGGAGCGCTTCCCTACCCACTGTCAAGGAGTATTGGGGCTCCCTGAGCTCTTTGGGGTAGTGCTTGAGTGCCCTGTGCACCCTTTTGGGGGAGCGCTACCCTTTTTTTTAGCAAATTTTGGGTTTGTTGAGGCAAATAAGGGAAGAATCCCTCAATTCCCTAAGGTAGTTGGATTCGAATAGATGGTCAAGGCATGATCTTAGGGGAGATCCTCAACTGAAGGAGAGGAATCCTCAACTCATACCAAAGATCTCTCAAGTGGTTGTAACTCTCAAATGTTATATAAGGAGGCCTTCTCATGGTGAAAGCTACAAGGGAGATTGGGAATTACATCAAACTTATGATCTCATGAATGAGATGCAATCAAAGCAATCAGTGGAGATTATTTGAGCAAAGGGGTTGGAAAAGGAGAACTGGAAGAAGTTGTTGCACCTTCATTCAATGGATTGTAAGTACTTTTACTTGTTCTCAATAATAATAAATGCTTGGCTCGTTTCTTTAAAACTTGTGCTTGTTCCATATGAGTTTGTCTGCAGTAGTTAGATCTATGATTGAGCTAATCTCAGTAGAGTAGGAAGTCTTTTGTACCTTTGTTTGTTCTGCAGGATCTATCAGGGAGCTCATGATCGAAGCTCAACCAGGACTTTGCAAGGACGAACGTCGCTAATGAGGTACATATCTTTCTCCTTCTCTTTCATTTATTAGCTTGATTAGATCTAAAAGGAAGTCAATGTCCATGTTAAGCAGTTTTATGTATTGGCCTTAGGAGTCTAGAGACCAAGAGGGAATCCACTTGTCCGCAGGGGGAATCACCTTCAACAAACACTCAGGGCTATAAAGTCAAAAATCTGAAATTGAATGAAAGCAATGACTGGCCAGTAGAACTCTTTAGAGGATAAAGCCTATATGAGACAATGAATCTGAGTTGTTAATTGAGTCTGAGCAGGGTGTAAGAAGAAAGAGAAAACAAATAACTGCATTAGAGCATTACTAAAATGAATTCTAAATTAGTTAACAGAAAATTCACACAGTTTAAATTCCTTAAGTCGAGAGCATCACAAGATGAATTCTGAGCTTTTAACTGTCCAATTTAAACATAAGATAATGCAAATGGAAATAAAGAATCACATGAAATACATACGATGAGAGAAGACAAAACTCATATCACCACCATTAGAATCTTTTCATAGAGACTTCAAAAGCTTATGCATATGTATTCAATTCATCTCTAGAAAATTACAATGTAGTTCAGAAACAACAAAAAGGTGCCCTTGGACCAATCTATGAACCAATCTAAAATGATGAAACAAAAACGTTTCATAACTTAGGGACGAATCTCTCTGACTACTCTGCTTCCTTTGCGCCATTTGTCCTGCTGCGATCCTCTGTCAAAATTGCCAGTTTGGTGACACCTGGAGGTTACTTACTGGTCCCTGGAAAACAACATTTCTTCCTGCCCAGCTGCACGATCTCCTTCCACTGTGAGTCAGAAGGAATCTCATAATCCATCATTTCCTTTATCAGAATATCCAGATCAATGCAAGTAGCGTAAGACATAGTTGGCAGCCCGGTTTTCATTGTCTTGAACTGACTCAAAATCTCAAAGTCTATGGCCAGATATTCCACCAAAATGGGTTCCTTCAGATTATCTTCCAGGACTTCGAATTTTGAATGATCCATTTTGCACTGAGTGTGGAGAGAATTGTATTCCTCTTGATTGTATAATTTCCCTTTACCATCCCAAAATGGTGGGAGGACCTTGATAAACAATTGTTTAAACGTATCCTTAAACTCTTGTGTACTTTGTTCCATTTGCATAGGTTTAGTTTGAACCGACTTGGGAAAATTGTGCTTAGCGATGATCCTCTTGGCCCAAATGATCAGTGCAATTTTTGTTAATGTTTATGCCATTATTATAGTTCTTTGCATTTCATAAGATAAGAGCATAATAAGAACAAGATCTCTGAGAAATACACATCCACAAGAGACACAACATTTATCCTGGGAAACCCTCTAGGGGAAGAAAACCCAGCAAAACTTCCTTATCATAATAGCTCATACAATGTTCAAGAAATAACTCAAACAAATACATAAATCCATCTCCTCGAGAGATGTACCCTTCTTTACTCCTCTCACCAACTTGAAATGTCAACTTTCCTCATAAGATCATTAGCAAGTGAAATTATTATTAATAAGAAGTGAGAGCATTAACCTCTATTATAATCGGCACATGTGAAGAGTCACCATGTGCGGGGCCGACCTCTCACTACGGGTGGGGTAAACTACCTTTAATTAATCCGGCCCTCATTATAAGTGGGGCCGGAGCTTCTTGTCGCACTTTGTAATTGTACAGGGTGACCAATCCAGCAAAGGGGATTTGGTCCTTATACAATTACCGACTTATTAATCCTCAATGGGAGTTAATCTAATAATAAAAATAATAATAATTGTAGTTAATCCACAGTAGATTAATCCCAATAACAAAATAATAAGGAGAATGCTCTTAGCGGTTACATTATTTCAACCTCCCCTTAACAAGAAGAGAATTATTCTTCATCGAGTCTTCATCAACATCGAGGCCGAGGTGCATCATCGGTGGCATCTCGAGGGCTGATGTCGTCAATATCATCTTGAACAATTGTCTAGCACATTCACGAGTCATCAAAAGTTTTCTTCATCGACTGACATCATCATTCTCAAAGAATGTATCATCATCTGCATCAAATATGTATGATGAAATGATATCGTATCTGCGCTTCAAAGTGTCACATCCACCGATCTGCACTAGCTCAATGTCCGCAGTGATTTAAGATGGTGCTTCGGTGTCACATCACATCACAATAATACACTAACTCAATGTCCTATGGTTAAAATTTGGTAGCTCGGTGTCAGATCACATCTTGGCACTACGTCTAACAACTAAAGTCGGGGAAGCAAGTAATATCATCATCTCAGCACTGCGTCTGAAACTATGGAGTCGGCCGAGGGATCACGGTCAATCATGCTTTTCGTCTAACAACTAAGTCAGAAGAAAAGAATCAATGGTGTCATGCTTTACATCTAAAAACAAGTTCAAAAGCATGACTCATCTTACCTTACATCTAACAACGAGGTCAAAGCGAGGAATCATCGGCGTTATGCTTCGGATCTAACAACTGAAGCATAACTCATCTTGCTTTAGATCTAACAGCGAGGTCGGAAGCAAGGACTCATCTTGCTTTTGACCTATTTGTTATACGTAAAGCAAGATGAAGCATGACTCATCTTGCTTCGTCTAACAACTAGGTTAGAAGCAAAAGGAACTAGCGGCGTTATGCTCTACGTCTAACAACTGGGTCGAGGAAGGATAATCATCTTGCTTTATGTCTAGGTCAGAAGCAAGGATCACCTAGCGTCATGCTTCGTCTAACAACTAGGTCGGAAGTATGACTCATCTTGCTTCGATCTATGGCGAGGTCGGAAGCAAGGATCATCATGGCGTCATGCTTTCGTCTAACAGCGAGGAATTGACTTGTGACTCATCTTGCTTCACGATCCTTATTGAGGAGTCGAGGAAGCAGAATCACATCCTACCCCCTTTAGGGGAAGGCGCTTTCGGACAATACCAAGCTTATCTCTCGAAAGTGTTCAGAAGCTTTACTGCGAGATAGAGGCTTAGATCATCATTAGCAACTTTGTTCATCCATGCTACAATATGCTGGGCTTGAGGGCTCCTCTACGTACCATGTTGGCGGATGTAATGATATTAGATCTATATTTGCTTCGACCTGTCGTGGATACGGCTTTGATTATCACATAGAATCACGGTTGCTCATCTCCAAATCAAATAGGCACATCGACAAATTTGACCCTTATAACCCCGGCGACTGTGAGGAGCAATGCATCGATGTACTCTGCTTCATTTGTCTTTGAGAGAAGCTTGGATTACTTCCTACTACGCCGAGATCATAGGCGATCTCAAGCTGACAACATCCGGAGGTGCTTAAGCCAGCCAAGCGCTTCACCTTAATCATCGGTATATCAATCGGTGAAGTCATGATCTCCATCGCCGTGAGACCATAATCCATTAGCCCTTAAGGTGCCTCATCACATGTTTGCAGCCACAAGGTGAACGCGTCTGACCTCCACCGGCCGACTCGCAGTGTTGCTTGCCAAAGCCAGTCTTCTGCAGTCTGATGTTTGTCCGGGTACATGGGCGATCCAATAATGCATGCGTATTACGGTGGCATCTATCAAATCGTGATAATAGATAACAACTTCGACTTTGCTTCCATGGGTGTATTCATGGACTTGCATTCGAGCATGTTGAATCTCTTCAGTATTTCTACTGCATATTTCCCTTGGTTAATGAATATCTTCTTTGGGCTCTGCTAAAATTCAAGACCTAAGAAATATGCATTAGGCCAAAGGTCTTTCATTTCAAATTAAGCGGCAAGTCTACGTTTGTGTATTCCAGCGATGAGCTTTTCTTCTTCGGTTAAGAACAAGTCATCTTTCTGATTTATATATATTCTTGGTTCATTATCCATGATTTTTGAAGTAGATTTGGGAATATGCTTTGCTCTTAGTAAAGAAGCCAAGCTAGATCAAAGCTGTCCTCTGACGCGCCACCAAGCTCACGGGAGCTTACTCCAAATCGATATAAGGCTTTCTTCAATCGGCAGACATGAGACTTCATCTCTTCAACCTCAAATCAACAGGTTGCTTTATATACACTTCACGATAATGCCATTCAATTGTTAAATGTTCAAATCCCATCACGGAGTGCGACTTCCATTTCATCTTGGCAAGATCTATAATGGTTATGTTCGAAGTGTATCTGGCTACAGAGGTGAATGTCTCTTCATAGTCAATGCCTTCCTTCTAGGAAAATCCCGCGGTGACAAATCTTTCTTTATATTTCTCAATACTTCCATCGGTATGTTTTATTTGAAGAGCCATCCATAGGATACCCCATCTTTATTAAAGGGAATTCTTCCCGCTACTTGATTTCAGTTATGGATCGGTATTCCTCGTCATGGCATCTTCCCATTCCTTCTTCACGGATGGCCTCTTCAAAACATGGGGGTTCTTCATCAAGAAGATTGCACATCAAGTGGGTATGGCCGGAGAATGGCTTTGGTTTCTTCACTTGTCATAATTAGTTCCCTTCACGGAACGCCATGCTTGTCGAATAGAACTCTCCTTGCCCAGCAGGGCTTTTATGGGAGAAGGTCTTTTTGAGGAGGTTCTTGAACTTTGTTGTATCATGATCTTCGAGAATTTCCTCATCAGAGGAAGCTACAACTTCCCTTACGAGGTTCTTCCCCTCTGGTCTGTCGTCCACAGAGTTTACAGGGTTCCTCTACCATACCTCTTCAAAGTAGCATCTTACGATTTCTTAAGTGCAGTTAGCTACATCAAAGGTCACATCCAATTTGATCTCAATGTGGCGATGACGAGGTATGTAGATTCTGAATGCCATGGATACCTCACAGTATCCAACAAAAAAATTCCCTTCTTTCGGAGGGCTCGATTTGTTCCATACTATAACGATATGAACAAACCTTTGGGCCAGTAAATGTTTGAGATAAAGCTTACAAACTCTTTCAAATTGGTATTTCTTTTGGGGTCTTGAACCCAAATGCACTATGGGATAGTACGTTACGCACATAAACAGCTGCCATGGCTGTACGCCGATAAGCACATAGGAAGATTTTGATCTTCGTAACTTCCAGCATGGTTCTGTTCTTCCGTTAAAACTCTACACCGTTTTGTTGGGGATTGTAGGAGGCCGAGTTCCAGTTTCCCCTCTACAAGTCAGGCATGCAGAAACGAACTCCAGCCAGGGTATATTCTCCTCCATTATCGACTTTGAGAATCTTAATCTTCCTTATTGAAGGGTTCTCTTATCAAGGCTTTGAATTCCTTGATGCTTGTTGAATACTTCAAATATATCCGGGTCTTTATGAGAATAATCATTAATAGATGATACATAGTATACATACCCATTAATGGAGGGATAGTGGCATTCATTTTGTATGCGAATGGATGAGTTCAATGCTTCTTCGCTATTTGTCCCTCTTTGGAAAAGGGTTCTTGATGTTTCTTCCCACAGCATCCATCATCGCCTTCATGATCACCTTCGGTTAAGTAGGCCTGTGACTTTGCATATGTATGGTAGCCTTCTAGGTTACATGGATTCTTCAATGAGTGTGGGTGTGGCAGCTTAAAGGTGACCCACCTTCTTCTTTCCGCATAGATGATTGCTTCATTTTATGATCTCTCCTTTAGCATGTTGCTTATGCAGCCTTAAGCTGCTTCCTCATGTGACACGGAGCAAGGTCAACAAAACAACAACAAGAATAATATCCTTCTTGACAATACTCAAAGCAATAGCCTGAACAATCATCATAGTAAGCTCCTTTAGAGCTTATTATACTAATTTAGCAAAGATTAAAGGTAAAAGAATCACGATCTGAAATGAGGTCAACCTCCATAGAGTGTTGTGACCAAAGCATTCTTCAATGTGTCTGAAACTAACACAGGGTTTCTCCTAGAGGAGGTGTTGGTCATATCAAAACTCAAAGTATTCTCTCACATGTTATCAAATTATAATGCTACGGCGATTGCTATCTCAACTAAAGTTATTAGCTTGTCATGTGTACCTTTGAATCTTGATTAATCAAGAGCACAGACCTTGTCCTCACTCAAGAGTGAGTGCTTGCTTTAATTTCAGGTCTCCTTCACTCAATATGACAAACTTTTTCTCTTCAACCTATCCTCTGTACTAAAACAATAAGCTTTCTTGACAGAAATCTGAGATAGAGAATAAACTATATAATCTCAAATTTAATCAATATAATAATTTGATCATAGCTTCAACATCTAACTTTCTTGATCAAGATAATGAAATAGATGCATATTAGAATAATCACACATGAGTTGCATCATTCCTCACCAGATGTGTTGGATCTTGAGATCTATACGGATCTATGGCAAAAGATCCTTCTCTGCAAATACTCTTTAGAGGTTTAACCATTAACCATATGTGAGTACATACCTGGAGTGGCTCCATCTGGTAGCAATGGTAATCATTACCAAAACTTCAAGAGTGATTGCAAGCTGGTTCTCTGGGCATTTTCTGCTTCTGTAGAATCTTTACCAAGCTACCAACTAGTTACAGGCTATGACTGTGAAACTTAGGGTTTATGAAAACCCTAATTTTCAAACTTCAAATTTTAATCATCCGGAGGATAGATCTTGTTGAAATTTGGCCGGAAGTATCTTTGCTAGAATTTCGAAAATCCAAATTTCTGCTAAATGCTCTGCCTTGGTTTTATGGAGGCCCAGTGCTTACGGTTTCGGTACTTAGGTGCGCTACGGTACTTCACGGGCCACTCTAGTTTTACGGTTTTACGGTACTTTTGTGAAACTAGGGTTCACTTTTCGGGAGATATACCCACTGAAAATTTGTTTGAGGATGCCAAATTTATCCTTGATGAAGGTCACACTTTTATTTATGGTTTTGGGGCTGAAATTATTCTTCAGTAAAAATCCTTAATTTTCATGTATGGTAATAGTGGCATTTTTCCTCTTGCAGATTATGCTTTCTTAGGGTTGGCTCCGATCCCATGTTAATGTTTATGCCATTATTATGGTTCTTTGCATTTCATAAGATAAGAGCATAATAGAACAAGATCGAAAATACACATCCACAAGAGACACAACATTTATCACGGGGAAACCCTCTAGGGGAAGAAAACCGACAAAACTTCCTTATCATAAATAGCTTATACAAAAGTTCAAGAGATAACTCAACCAATACATAAAATCTTCCTCCAAGAGATGCACCACCCATCTTCTCCTCTCACCAACTTGAAAAAGCAACTTGCCTCCTTAAGATCATGAGCCAAGTGAAGTGTCAATAAGAGTGAGGTGCTAGCCTCTCTATTTATACAATCGGCACATGTGAAGAGTCCTGCATCGGCGGGGCCGACCTCTCACTACGTTGGTTGACCCTTTAATTTAGTCTGGCCCTTTCATTATAACAGATGGGGCCAACTTCTTATTCTACACTTTGTAATTGTCAGATGACCAATCTAGCAAAGGGGATTTGGTCCTTAACTGTCTGGGCGATTAATCCTCAATGGGGATTAATCTAATAATAAAATAATAATAATGACATGATTAATCCTGATAGAGGTTAATCCAATAACAAAATAAAGTAAGCCAGCGGTTACATTATTTCAGCAATTTTGTCTTTACCCCAATGGTTTGAAGATTGTGTTGGTATTTTATAATTTTAACAAATTAATAGCATTAGAGCCCATTGAAGGATTTTTTCAGTTCTGTTAACAACAATACATCTTCTTGGGGCGATTGATACATCATCATCTTTGTCCTTTATAAAATTAGGATAAATACTGAATTTATAAACTTCTTTATAAAATTCAGATAAACCCTGAATTTATCAGCTTCAATAGCAATAGCATCCCAAATTACATGTTTATCTCCTTGCAACAATACTTTCCCCCTCAACCTCGTCTTCAGCTTGTTCACCCTCTCCATGCTCATTTTCTCTTTGGGCTCTTCCTCCCGTAGGTTTACTATTGGTGGGGATTGTGTGATTTTCACTTTCTTGAGAACATTTTGTTGACCACTGGTGCCCAAAGCCTTTGAACTGCTCCTTTTGTTATAAACACTCATCTTGGGAGCTTTAATAATCAACCTCGGAGAAGTTTTTTGTGTCTGGATCTGCTATGGGGCTGACTCTATTTGTTGTGTTTGATCAAGTTGTAAAGTGAATTCCATATCTACACAAGTTTCCAGATTTGCCAGTTTATCAAATCTTTCAACATGCTCATGCTCATAGGGTCCTTGTCTACTCATTCATCTTCTTTTAGATATGACCTTGTGTGGGTCATATTTCCTCCCTTGTAATTGTGTAAATCTGAATTCACTGAGTTTGACCTAGATCTAAGGCAAACATGATCTAGTCTTTACCACAAATGGTCCTACTAGAAAAGGAAACTTTAAGTTAGATGCCTTGTGCATTTTCAAAAAGTGCCCTGTCTCTGAAATAATTCTTTGTCTGATGAACGCTAGGGAAAATACTTCGGGAGTCAGGAAGACAGGTAAAAGGTGAGGTCCTTCTTGATAACCATACACCCAAATCATAGTAGAATGCATGAATAAGATCCAATCTCCTATCTTGTTCTCGGGATTGGGATGTAAAGAGATTTTAATTTCTCCCAAAACCCTTGGCAGGCCAGTGCCGAAGATTAAACTATAAACTATGGACATGATCTTGTTTATAAAAATCATCATTGTGATCCTTTTGCGTTCAGTTGAAATGAATGCAACTTCAGGGAACTCTGTCTTATTCGTTTCCAGGAACATTCTCAACAAGTGCGTGTAGTACCTGAAGTGTCTTAGTGAATTGAAGTTTACCAGCTGTTGGTGCATATTTTTAGCGATGAACTTTTCAAAACTAATATAGACCGATTGACTGGACTCTGAGAGAAAAAAGGTCAACAGGAAAGCCAACATGACTTCTACCACAAACTTGTCGTTATCCAATCCTAGAATTTGACTAAGTATGGAGAAGGCCCACTGGACCTCAATAACCATGACACTTACATTCATAGGTAACGACAAACTCTTAGAATGATATTCGAGTTTAACAATAGTCTGCAAAAATAGGGTTTTCACTTCAGAGGGAGAATCTCTGTAGACTATGATCAGTTTCTCTTACTCGAAGGGCTCTCACATTGCGGGGGAAGACTATGGTATACTGAGGGCGTGCCAAATTGTCAGGCTATATAATTCACATAAGACCTCTGACCCTAACTTATTTAAAATGACCCTTCTTCTAGCGATTACTGTTTTGCACACCAGCTTATGAACTTTGGGAAAGGGAAGGAGACTTCTATGGCGTAAGGGGTGATGGAGGCTCGGACCGCTTCGAGGAAGCGTATTCGTTTGTTGACATTGTCTAATAAATTTTCTCTGGATATGGAAATGAGTGAGACGGTTATTTCGGTGTCAAACACATCAGAGTCCCTGTCAATTAGGGCTTCTTCTTTAGAGGCGGGGTGTTGCTCTGTTACGGATAAAATGATAGGGTTCATGGATATGATGAAAAATACTTGTGAATCAATGGAGGATGTGTGAGTTTTGTATGAATAGATTGTTTGTGCCAATTTTTGAATGTTCGAATGATTTGAAATATCATAAAATAATGATCGGGGGCCCTCCTTTTATATGCGTTTTTCGATATCGAGGGCAAGACAAAACTGTTTTAGGTAGACTGCTTTTCGCCTCGATATGCCTCTAGTGGCACTACGTGTCTGTGAAGTGAAAGTATGGTATTTTGCCCGACCCGCTCTCGAGTTATTAACCTTTGCGTTACTTCATCTTTCGATATGTCTCCTGATTGTCGATTTGGGTTGCTCGAGATCTACAGCCCACCACTACTTCTCGATATCGGGAACAAGATAAAATGGTTTGGAGTAGACCGCTTTTTGCTCTGATATGCCTCTGGTGGCACCACGTGTCTGCGAAGTGAAACCATGGTATTTTCCCCAACCCTCTCTCACATAATTAAGCCTCCTGCTAGTTCTCTGCGCGATATGGTTGTTGATCGTTGATCTATGGGATCTGAGATCTTTAGCTAGATGGGTCCCATCACCCTCGTGTCTCCGCTAGATTTATCCATATCCTTCCATATGTGACCCCATCCTCCAAACTATCACGCCTCCATACCGATGTAGTTCCTCGCTAAATTTTCGAGACTTGGATCCTATCTGAAAATTGTTATGGTGATAACATAGGCTCCAACTGGGGATGTTATCGTCCCTGCGAGGTAGCAAAGAACTATAGACCAAGTGCCTACCCATTGGGCTGTGATTTATTCATGTGATATGAATCCACTAGCCTTTATTAAAAAACTCAAAATTGACCCAGCATATCTTAGGGCCTTCACCTCGAGCTTCAACTATGTTGCTTTTATTCCAACTTCTTTATGCGAAAAGAAAATGTAAAAATGATTATGTACAATGAATGGACGGGGCGATGATTGTTTAAACAATGTAATGCTTGAGGAACCTGCCATTCACAAGCCCTCCTCCAACGATGCCTCCATTACTCTCCTGTAGTAAGTAGGCATTACTCCCACTGTATGATGCAATTTTGAACAGGCCCAGCCATAGGTGATCAAATTTCCCATGTTTTCCCTTATCTTCATTTATGCCATCCCATTTTAGTACCAAATATCCTGGTTCGAAGTTATCCACCTTGGTATGTCTGTTGAAATCCTCTTTGATCTTGTCTTGGCACAATTGATTATTGTTGAAAGCTTTTTCTCTGGCTTGTTGTACACTGATGAGTTCATCCTTCCTTCTTCGTGTGGCATCTGTCTCTGCATCTTTCTCCTGCAATAGTCTCATTACTGGCAACCCCAATGTAGTAGGAATTTTTTTTTCAGTGCCATAGATGATCTAGAAAAGGGACATGGCAATGGATCTTTTTGGGGATGTTCTGTCACCCACAGTGCGTGGATAGATTTTTGTGCAATAGTTTTTTGATGATTCTGACTAAGCTTTTATTCAAAGACTCAACCAACCCATTCCCTTAAGGGTAGTATAATGTAGAATTACCAAGGGTGATATTGTAATCACTGTAGAATTTTTCTATTTTCTTGGACTTGAAAGCTGCTACATTGTCTATTATGATCTTAGTCGGGCACCTGAACCTAGACATAAATTTTTCTTCTAAAAACCGGATGATAACATCATTTGTTGCCTTCCTGGTGGGAACTGCCTCAATCCACTTAGTGAAATAATCTGTTGCTATTATAATCCAATTATGTTGTGCTAAGGATTGTGGATGTATTTCCCCTATAAAATCAAGGCCCCATTGTCTTAAAGGAGCTTCGACAAAAATGTGTTTCAAAGGTAGAGGCTGCAATTTTCCTTTTCCATAAAAAATCTAACATTCATGGCATTTTGAAACCTCTTGATAGACATCAGGAAAAATGTTGGGCCAACTAAACCCAGCCCTTAAAATATTATGCACAATTTTCTTCCAATAATGATGACCTCCACAGTCACCCTTATGGAATTCGCTGATGGTCTTTTTTGCTTCTTCTTCTATCAAACAACTCGATAAAAACCCCCCTGCATCTTTCCAATATATAGATTATTTTACTATACAAAAATTTGTTGCCTTCAGTTTCAAGAATCTTGCCTATGTTTTACTTAATTCAGGAGGAGCCTGCAAATTCTTCAAAACAAAGATGATATCTGCATACCATGCAGAATCGAGAAATTTCTGGGATATTTGTGGAGTCGTCCTCTCCTTTGTTGCACCCTCTGACAGGTCTGCGATGAAATTAATTCCTAAGAGTTCACAATTGGTCTGTGCCATCAACTTTGCAAGCCCCTATCCTTTGATCAACTTGGTGGGTTTGATATCAAGGTCGTCTTCTAAAAACATTGTTATCCACTTTCCCCTCTTTCCTTCAGGATCAGGCTGTGTTAGGATGTCTTTCACTGAGTTGATGGGTAAATAAGAAGTAGTATGGGAATGTAGGATGTAAACTCAGAATTCTTTCCAAGCTTTGACTAGAGCATATGCTTGCTTATCCATGATGTCATATTTCAAAGGAGCATCCCTCAATGTCTTGTTGTAATACATTATGGGTTTCTCAAAATTCTCATCATCTTTCTGGAGTAAAACACCAACAATTGTGTGTTCTGAGGCGAAAGAGAACAATATGAAATACTTCTCAAAATTAGGACTTGCAAGTACTGGAACCTTGGTCAATGCCAGTTTGATGTCTTCAAAGTATTTTCTTGCTTCAGGAATCCACTTTATTTCATTTCCCTTCTTGAGCATGTTGGTGATGTGTTTTATTATTTCATCCAAATTTGGTATAAACCTTCTCAGAAAATTTACTTTCCCCAGGAAAGATTGAACCTCTTTTTTACTTCTGGGTATGCCAATTTTCAAGATTCCCTCAACTTTGTTGGGATCTAACTTTATCCCATCTTTCGAAATAATATGACCCAATAACTTTCCTTCTTCCATGGCAAAATTTGACTTCTTAAGATTCAATGATATACCAAACTTTCTACATTTTTCAAATGTCATTGTTAGATGCTTGAGGTGTTCATCATCTGAGGCAGAATACACAGTGATATCATCCAAGTAGATAACAATGAATTTGTCCTTCTCATTAGCAAAATCTATGTCCATAGCTCTCTGAAATGTTGCACCTGCATTCATGAGCCCAAAAGGAATCTTGGCATACATGAATGTTCCCCAAGGTGTTGTGAATGATGTATTTTCTTGATCGTCAAGGTGCACCATAATCTGATTGTATCGAGAGAAGCCATCTAACATTGACATCTTCTGAGATCCCACCACCTTCTATAAAATATGATCCATCTTTGGCAATGGGTAGAATTGTCCTTTAGAGATACTTTGTTTAGATTCTTGAAATCCACACACAACCTGATTTCACCACTATTTTTTCTGACTGACACCAAATTTGCCACCCGTTTGGAAAATCTCAGGGACACAATGATTTTGGCTTCAAACAATTTATTTTCTTCTTTCTCGATCAGGGGTAGCAACAAAGGATTTATCGTTCTCAATTTCTGTTTGAATGGCTTGTGATATTCTTTGATTGGGATAACATGTTGAATTATACTTGTGTCATAGACTTTCAAATCATCATAGCTCCAGGTAAAAACATCAAGGAACTCTTTGATCAACTTTACGTATCTCTCCTTGACTTCAGAGCTAAGCTTTGTAGATAGCTTAATGATCTTTGGATCCTCTGGAGTCCCAATATTGCAATCTTCCACATCCCCTTCATTTACTATAATGCTCGAACTTCTAGCCACGTCATTATTATCAAAGAGTTTATCCAACAGGACAAGACCCTTGGGAATGATGTTTCTTTTTAGCTGAACGATGTCTCTGCTTGCAATCTGATTGTCAAAATACCCCTCTTTCGTGAAAGCAGTCGCATCCACCTCGTCATCACAGTGTTCATCATCAATGTTCCAATTTTTGAACTCATTCTCCATCTTGAGGAAGCTTTCTATCTGTTTTTCATCCTCAAAAACTTGTCAGTACTTCATATTATCTGGTACTATTAGCCTGTACTTGACCTCAACCTTGTAGCTTTTATTAGGGTGTTAGCACTTCGTAAATTCCCATAGCTTGTATAAAGGGCAGAAATAATTTACAAGAGGTAACCTTAACCAACCACTTCGAAACTGGGATCTAGCCCTGCCAATTTCAGAGAGGGATCTCTCTGTAAGATTTAGATTTGTTTGGATTTTTCAGGTTTTAGGCTAGTTATAAAGAATAATACCGAGTTATTTGTGTTTTTTAAATAGACTGGTTGAATGTTATTTACGCTTCCATTGGGCTATGGGGTCTGTTTTATAAAAGGAGATCAGAGGATAACTTTTGAAAGATTCGTTATAAAGGGCAAGGAAATGCAATTGTTGGATCCTTTTAGAAATAAAATAATGGATTTGAAGAAAAGGTGAGATATCCGTTAAAACAAAGAATCAATTAAGAATTTCTTTATTATAACATCGGAAAGAAAACATATAAATCTGTAAAAGATTAAGAACAAAGTACGCAAAGGCAAATTCTGCAACTTTAACTTCTTTTAGAGATTACATTAGAAAACAACATGATAACTAAGAAATAATTTTTTTACGAAGACATATAGAATTTCACCAACAATTAACATGGAGGAATCCTATGAAATGTCTCCTTGTATTACTGGAATGATCTCTTTGAAAAGAATATTGATTACAACTTGCTTGGGCGTCAAAATCCACCGATACCTACACACTGAACACACGTTAGTAGGTGAAAAATCTGGTTGGATGAGGTGTTGCAGAGGCGAAGGGAAATGAGTCTCTGATACGTAGGGAGTGTGAGTGGAATGGGAACTGAACGGAACGGGGTTGAAGTTTAGTGAACGGGTATCTATTGGGTGAAAAAGGATAGGTCAAATGAACAATGGGTATGTGGCTAGTCATAAATGGCCAAAGGGTCGTTTACAGCGTGAGATGGTAAGGTGAAGGACATATGACGTGTGAAAACTGTTGACGTGCAGAAAGGTGATTTGAAGATGAACGGAACGAATATGACCCATGGTTTTTTGGAGGGGACATGCTGAAGGGGTGACGAAATGGGATTTTCAAATGATGTTTCGGGGTGTGACATCTCTGAATGACGGTGGTGAGTTGGAAGAATGATAGGTGGTGAATAGTTTGGAGTGGCCAGGTAATATGTGACGAGATAATGTCACGTAGGGATGGGGCCCGCCTGGATACAACTTCATTCTAGACTCCCCCTACCTTTAAAAGTAGAAAAGTTTGGGGGGTTCGGGATAAATGGCTGACCGTTGATCTGAACAAAGCTAGATTAGCCATTGATTC
>SNQJ01S0008766.1:168365-196918 GCA_010110895.2 Picea sitchensis | reverse complement strand
TGACAACAATGGGTAATGAATAAATGTTGAATGCTAATTGATGAGTTTTTGTGCAAGAGGGAAGTTTTGGAAAAAGAGCCCCACACTCATTCACCCCCCCTCTAAGTGTGGTAAGTGTGTCCAACACTATGACCTCTGGAATTATGACCTGTGGAACTATGACCCTAGGAACTATGACCTGGAACTATGACCTATGGAACTACTCCCTTTGGGAATTTGAACTCTAGAAATATGACTTGTGGAATGACCTCTGGAACTGTGACCCTAGGAACCATGATCTCGGGAGCTATAACCTATGGAACTGTGACCCCAAGAACTATGACCTCTGAAACTACACCCTTTGAAACTTTGAACTATGGAACTATGACCTAAGGAATGACCCCAGGAACTATGACATGTGGAACTATGACCTCTAGAACTATCACTTGTGGAACTATGACCCCAAGAAATATGACCCATGGAACTATGACCTCTAGAACTATGCCCTCCAAAACTTTGAACTACAGAACTATGACCTGTGGAATGACCTTTGGAACTATGACCTTCGAAATTGTGACCCCAAGAACTATCACCCATGGAACTATGACCTATGGAACTATAACCCGTGGAAATATGACCTCTAGAACTACGCCCTTTGGAACTTTGAACTTTGAAACTATGACCTATAGAACTATGACATATGGAACTGTGACCCCAGGAACTACGACCTCTGGAACTATGGCCTGTGGAACTATGACCTCTAGAAATATGATTGTTGGATATACTTCACACACACCTAGGAATTCCTTTTCCTAAGGTTTTCCCTATGTTTACTAGTCATTATTCAGTCTCCTATAGTCTAGGGATAATATTCCTCTAGTAGAATATTCTCTTCAGTTCACACTTCGGTTTGATCTGTTGAGTGGAGTCTAGATGCCACATTGGGATCATCAACATGAAACATTGGGGTCATCACCAACTAATGCACATTGTACTTGGGATTATAACTAGACTAGCGCATTACTCATGATTCCCTGATCTCCTCCTCACTTCGCTCTGTTTCAATCATTTAACTAAAGATTGAGAGACTAGTTAACTCAGACTAGGTGGCAATTAACTCTCGTAACTGCCCAAGAGACTAGACTAGGTGGAAATTTACTCTCGTAACTGTCGGTGTGTGTCCAGATCACTCTAGACCACCACTATGGTGCATTAGTTCTCCTCCAGTGCGCATTAGTTGAGTTATACATAGTATATCATGTGTAAATTACCATTCATTCATTTGGTTAATAGAATTGTTCCATTCTTTCTCTTTTGTTTCTCTCTTTTCTCATTTCTCTGCAAACTGTGTATGCATTTTTTCTAACTAGATATTATATGTGCAGGTTCATCCGCATTTACATGGTATTAGAGTTGATACATTTCTAGGAAAAAGACACACCAGATTCTTTTTGCACGTACCGAAGATTGAAGACATCGGAAAAATGGAATTTCCAAAAGAATTCATTCTTACACCATACAATTTCTTTGCATGGAAGGAGAAGATGATAGTTCATATTCAAAGTAGAGTATTATATAGGTTAACCACGAATACAGAGACCGAACCCACATAAGCCATAGAAAAATCCAAGTATTTGAATTGAATGGATGAAGCGTTTGGAACTATTTGTAGTCTCATTTCTCCTAAACTCCTCTTTCATATATCCTCCTGTAAAACCCCCAATGAAGCCTGGACCACCATGGAAGGGATTTTTGGCAAACATGACGAGATGAGGGGACACATGCTTGAGGTTGAATTGCTCACTTTGGATCAAAAAACCTTCGACGATCTCCAAGATTTCTTTACCAAATATAAGAATTTGTTGTCACAACTCAAGGTTTGCGGGGTTGATAAATATAAGGAGGAGAAACAAATGGTTCTTACCATTCTCTCCAAAATTGGTCCAGAATACTCAGTGTTTGTATCCACTTTTCATTTAGTTAGGCTCGCCTCTGGAGCCACCTGGAGGATGCCCTCTCTTGAGGACTTTATCGAGTCTTTGACACAAGAGCATAACAAGCTCATAAGTATGGGAAAAATCAAAGGCCCAAAGGCACATGCACTTACTGTGCAAAATGGTAGCGGTCATCAAAAATAGAAATCTAAAGACAAAGACAAAAGGAAAGAACATGCAAATCCAAAGAAGGAAGGGTACTCAAAACCCTTCAACAATGCCTCTAGATCCAAAGGTGGAAAGGGAATAAAAGGGGAGAAATGCACGTACTTCCATAAAGGATTCCATCCAGAATACACATGTCTGCAGAAAAAGATAGACAAAATGGCCCAAATACTTCAACAAAACAACCTTGGAGATCGCATCCCCGAGGGTGCCAAGAAGAAGAATCCAGAAGATCAAAATCTGAAGAAATGAAATTCTTTCCATGCTTTGATTGCCATCAACTCCGTTCCCAATGCTTGGATTGTAGATTTAGGATCATCACACCACATGGAAACCACAAAAGAAGTCTAATATTCATTAGATGCACACAAAGGTCCTCCTATTTTGATGGGGGATAACTCTTAGGTCGGGGTCAGTGGAAAAGGAATAATTGAAGTAAAAAATGGGAGCTTCGAGAATGTGTTACACATTCCCAAACTCTCTGTCAATATTCTTTCTGTGTATCATATGAAAAACTTCGGCACCGAAAAGAGATTAATATTCACACCTAATGCAGTGGATATATATGACATGCAAACCAATTCCAGGGTTGCTACTAGTGAGGTAAATCATCAATCCAAACTCTACACATATTTTGAATTTATTGAACCAGATTCTACATTACTACTTACCCATGCTGATGAAAGCAGTAGGATATGGCATGAAAGGTTCATGCATTTAAATTTTAGATATATGCAATCTCTTAGAAAAGAAGGGAATGGTTGATGGTCTACCTGACACCCACTTCTCCAAAGGAATTTGTGAGGGATGTGTTCTTGGAAAACACCCTGAAGAGAAATTTGACAAAGGAAAGACTCATAAGGCTTCCTTTCCTTTAGATTTGATCCATAGTGACCTCAAGGGCCCTTTTCCACATCCATCAATCAGTAAAGCAAGGTAAATGCTCATTTTTGTTGATGATTTCTCACGCTTCACATGGATTTTGTTTCTCAGGCCAAAATCAAAGGTCTTTCAACACCTCAAAGTTTTCAAAGCCCTTGTTGAAACACAATCATGAAAGAAGATAAAAGTACTCCGAAAAAATAACGGGAGAGAGTAAGTCAACCATGAGATACAAAATATTTGTCATATGGTCAGGATTCAGTTGCAACACATGGTTCCTTATACTCCATAGAAAAACAGAGTTACTGAGCGAAAAAATAGATCTCTAAAAGAGATGGCATCTTGCATGCTACATGCAAAATCACTTCCACAGATATTATGCGCTAAAGCACTTAATTGTGCAACCTACACTCAAAACAGATCTCTCCGTATATCTGTTAAGGATAAGACCCTCGATGAGGCTTGGAGTGGCCTCAAATCAGAAGTGACCCACTTTTGTATAATCGGTTCTCGTGCACGGGCCATGATTCCCTCTGAAAAGATAAAGGCACTTGATCCACAGAGCACATAGTGTATCTTTGTTGGATACCCCGACAGTGTGAAGGGATACAAACTCATAGATATTTCCTCGGATCGGCTCATCATTGAGCGTAGTGTCTAATTCAAGGAAAGTGTCTCGCATGTACTTCAACAGCCAAATGCAGACATTTGTGTTCTTCCACCTCTCAGAGATGATGAACATGCACATATCGACTCTTCTTCATATGAGAGTTTTGATTCCGAGGATTCAGAGGATTCAGATACAGAGTCAGTACAGTCAAATGTAGAGTCAGTGCATGAAGATGCAGATGTAGAGCCAGACCAGACGCTCAAGTGGGACAAGACTACTCTTTAGGATGTGGGAGATCTTGTTGGAGATCCAACTGATACTAGGAGGAATTGATCTAATTTTGACGAGCCTCCTCTTGCACTCACTACTACTGAACCGATGCCACCCATACATCTTTTCTTGGTTTAGTCTTCAAATCCAAAGTCCTATGGTGACACTGCTGGAAATCTCTTTTTGGGAATCCGCCATGCAGGAGGAGTACAAATCCCTCCTTGAGAACCAGACTTGGGATTTGGTTCCCCTTCCTTCAAGATGGAAACTTATCAGGTGCAAATGGGTCTACAGGACCAAGAGCGCAGCAGATGGACATGTTAGTAGATATAAAGCGAGGCTAGTTGTCAAAGGCTTTCAATAGGTTCACAACATTGACTATGATGATACCTTCACTTCATTAGTGAAGATGGATTCCATTGTGGCAACCAAGGGATGGGAATTCCATCAGATGGACATGAATAATGCATTTCTTCATGGCGATCTCTCTGAGGAGATATATATGGAGCAACCCCAAGGATTTGTGCAAGATTCATCTTTGGTTCATCGACTGAAGAAATCTCTTTATGGCCTTGGGCAGGCCCCGAGGGCATGGTATGCCAAGATGGACTCCTACTTGTTGTAACAAAACTTTGTACATTGTAAGTCAGACCCGAATGTTTACATGCTTAGGATGGTTGATTCACTTCTACTCCTAGTTTTGTATGTTGATGATTTGCTAATCACCAGTTGATCGAATTCAATGATTGATGCAGTCAATAGGATTTTTCATGACAGGTTCTTGATGACAGACATGGGTCCACTACATTTCTTCCTTGGACTCAAGATGAGTCAGGATGCATAAGACATCAAACTATCTCAGGCCAAGTATGCATGAGATATCCTTGAGAGATTTCACATGACAGACTGTAAGTCTACCCCAACTTCTTTCTTATCAGAAGTCACACTTGAGGATGGTGGGGACACTCCACAGTTGGAAAACACACTGTACAAACAACTAGTGGGGAGCTTGTTGTATCTCACACACTCCAGAACAAGCCTCTCCTATGCAGTTGGAGCGATCTCCAAGTTTATGTAGGAGCCGCATGAGCTACATTGGAAGGATGCAAAGCGTATCCTTCCATACGTACATGGAATCATCACCTTTTGGATTCACTATGTAGTAGACTCTACATTGGACCTCATTGGGTTCACTGATTCTGACTTGGATGGCGATAGCATTGATCGCAAGTCCACATTTGGTTACTCACTCAGTCTTGGTTCCAAGCCTATCTATTGGTCGAGAAAGAAGCAAGTTGTTATTGGTCTATCTTTAGCTGAGGTAGAGTACAAAGAGGTAGTTAACATAACCATTCAGACTATGTGTCTACAACATTTTCTCACTGAGTTGGGCATGTCGTTTCATTGGTCGATCGTCATCTGGTGTGACAACCAGAGCACTTTGAATTTATGCAGAGATCTAGTTCAGAGGCAACAGACGAAGCACATCGATATCCACATGCACTACATCCGGGACTTAGTACACGAGGGGATCATCGATCTGCACTTCTCTCCTTCAACAGAACAAACTTCATACATCTTCACCAAGACCTTCACTGAGCAGAAGTTCCATTCTTTGCGCAGTTGTCTTCGAATGAAGGACACAATTACCTAACAACTGTCAGTTCTTTCTCTTACATACATTGTACTTTGAGGGGGTGGTTTTCCCTCTTTCCTAGTTTATTTCAGTGTATCTTTTGTATTTGGGTACGTAACATGGCCTCTTTGTCGGGACCCATTCTTTATTTTCACCATAGTGATGTTCAAAGGGGGTGTTGGAGATACTTCACACACACCTAGGAATTCTTTTTCCTAACATTTTCCCTATGTTTACTAGTCATTATATAATCTCTTATGGTATAGGGAGAATATTCCTCTAAGAGAATATTCTCTTCAGTTCACACTTTAGTTTGATCAGTTGAGTGGAGTCTAGATGCCACATTGAGATCATCATCGTGCAACATTGGGATCATCACCAACTAATGCACATTGTCCTTGGGATTATCACCAGACAAGCACATTACTGATGATTCCCTGATCTCCTCCTCACTTCACTCTGTTTTATTCAGTTAACTAAAGACTAAGAGACTAGTTAGCTCAAACTAGGCCGCAGTTAACTCCTGTAACTGCCTGAGAGACTAGACTAGGTGGCAGTTTACTCTTGTAACTGTTGGTGTGTGTCTAGATCACTCTATACCACCACTATGGCTCATTGGTTCTCCTTGAGTGCACATTAGTTGAGTTATACAAAGTATATCATGTGTAAATTACCATTCATTCATTTAGTTTATAGAATTCTTCCATTCTTTCTCTTATGTTTCTCTCTTTTCTCATTTCTCTCCAAACTATGTATGTATTTTTGCTATCTAGATCTTATCTATGCAAATTCATCGACATTTACATTGAACCGTGGAACTATGACCTCTGAAACTATGCCCTTTAGAACTTTGAATGTTGTAACTATGAACTGTGGAATGACCAAAAGAACCATGACCTCTGGAACTATCACATGTGGAACTATTGTAATGTACCCCTCCACCCATAGGCTAGCCATGCTACTTCAAAACTCTCTTCTGAAATGAATTTGAACTATGATAATTTTGTATTTAACAAGAGGCATGAAATATTCACATGCAGAGATCAAGATTCATGCTACAACATAAAAGAAATGAATATAATTCCATACACAGGATTAACCAACAAGCATGCACATTATAAACATGAATCTCAAAGATAACAATTAATACGTAGTGGAAATAAACATATAGGTAAATGAAACCATAACAGAGAGCACTTATCTTTAATGAAACAAATCATCAACTGGTTGTAGACCAAGGAAGTTCCACCCAATCATATGCACTGTTGTTCCAAGTCTTCAACATCAATTCCACCCCCGAGTCAGGGCTCTGAATCCACAAGGATGATTCTAGGGTGTCACTCAGCTTCCCAAACAGGCCAACACTCAAGCTCTCACATGATTCTCAACACACACAACAATCCAAAGTACACCAACTCTCTTCTATCCAGCTTGCACAACTCAAGAGAATGGACCCCCTTCTCTGCCACGTAATCCCTCATGTTGTCCACCTCTTTCTAGGGCTCCAGTGCATCTAGTCAAGAATCTCCATGTTGGGAATCTCAGGATTCACAATTGTGAATACAACTTAACACACGCCAATGCATCTCAGACGTGCATGCATTAATTCATGGCTGGAATACACCAACAATCATTATAGCCAACAAAACAATGGCTCCTCTCTAACAATTCGTTTTTCCTTCCCAAGCCAAGATCCAAATGAATGAGGAATTATGAATGGGTGAAAGAGTAAATGGAGAGAGAGAATAAAATGAAAGGTGTGAACCATCGACCACGAGTGAACAATGTTAGTGAAGGAGAAGAACCCCCAAAACAACCCACGAGATGAGTTTAATTATTTTCTTGAAATCAAGAACCACATGGCCTTCCCCCAAGAAGCTCACGTAACCACTTCTCTCCATTAATCAATTATGGGTAAATAAAATAAGATAAAAATGACTTAGCCCCTCAAACCTCCTCTCTTGTGGAATCATAACCCCCCATAACTCTTGTCCTTTTCCGTCTTGTAGCCAACGATGTATTTTATTATTAATAATGATCAAAACATTACATTTCCTAGGCATTCTTGCCACTTTTAATTGTTTGGGCACTTTGGCATTTCATACATTAAAAAAATACAATATTTAATATGGGCTCCAAACTAGGGTATTACATTCCCCTCACCCTTATTTTGGTAATTTCCTCAGTGCATATACAAAACATAAATCAAAATTTCAAAATTTATTCAAAAAGTTGGGGGTACTCTGCCCGCATGGAATCTTCATGCTCCCAAGTAGCATCTTCAGGACCATAATAGGTTCAATGAACTTTTACTAGCTCTACAACTCGATTCTGGAGCATTTTGACTTTTCTATCCAATATGCGCATTGGTTGGACCTAAAAGTCTCTCTCTCTCTCTCTCTCTCTATGTGAATCAGATGCCAATCAACAACATGGTTAGGATCATGTACATATTTTTTTAGCAAAGAGACATGAAATGCATTATGCACATTCATGGAAGCAGGCAATGCAAGCATGTATGCAACTACCCTATTCTATTCAATATCTCAAATGGACCATGGAATTTGGTTGCTAGCTTTGTACAACTGCCCAACTTCAATGAGCTCTTCTTGGGATTCACTTTCAAAAGCACATGCTCCCCCACTTTAAATTCTCTAGCTGTCATGTTCTTATCTGCATAAATTTTCTGTCTATCTTAAGCTATTTTAAAATTCTTCTTAATTCTAACCATATGGTCTTATATATCCTTGAGCAATTCTAACCCAAGTACCACTCTATCTATTGGTTTGTCCCAACTCACTGGAGTATTACATTTCCTACCATACAAAGCTTCAACTGGGCTCATTTTCAATGAAGCTTGATGCCCATTATTATAGGCAAACTCAACCAAGTGCAAGTAATATTCCCACTTAGATGGATTATCCATCACATACATTCTCAACATGTATTCAATTACTTGGTTGACTCTCTTTGTCTTCCCATCTGACTGTGGATGGTATGATGTGCTAAAGTTCATATTTGTACCAAATCGTTTAAACAACCCCCTCCATAAATTTGAAGTAAAATTTGTATCTTTGTCTGAAACAATTGTCTTAGGTATCCCATGCAACTTAGCAATCTCCCCCATTTAAATTTCTGCAATATTAGTTGTTTTATGAGTCATTTTTACAGGAACAAAATGAGCATCCTTTATCAATTTATCAACCACCACCATGATTGAATCACGTTGTCTTGTTGTCCTGGGCAATTTAGTTATAAAATAAATGGTTACCACTTCCCATTTCTTCTCTGGAATTGGTAATGGTTGTAGAAAACCCACTGGGTGTCTATGCTCAACCTTCTCTATCTGACATTCCATACATCTGACAATGTAATAAACAACATCTTTCTTCATTCATGGCCAAAAGAATTGGCTTCTTCTGCTGCAATCATTTTCTGGTAACCAAGATGTCTGACATATGGAACATTATGCATTTCTTTTGATACCAAATTCCTAAGTTCTTCGAAACTAGGAACATAAATTCTATTTTTATGCATAAGTAATCCTTCTTCCTTCATATCATATTCTTTAATTTTCTATTCTACATTTTCCCGTTGTAAGCTTTCCTTTACCTGCAGGTAATGTTGATCTGTAACAACAACATCTAAAATTCTTCTCTTTATATCCGATTGATGCATACTTATGGTTGTAGCATGCATGAGATGTACTCTTCTACTAAGTGCATCAACCACCTTATTTTATTTTCCTTTGATATGTTTGATGTCAAAATCATATTCACTTGAAAATTCTAGCCATCTTGTTTGCCTGACATTCAAAGTTGGTTGTTCAAAAGAATATTTCAGACCACTATGGTTTGTTCTTAATTCAAATCTATTCCCCATGAGATAATTCCTCCACATCTTCAATGCATGAACAATGACAACAAGTTCCAATTCATGTGTGGCATAGTTCCTCTCATGTTCTTTAAGATTTCTGGACTTTTAACCAATGACATGTCTATTCTGAGTGAGGACTCCACCAAGTCCTTCCTTACATGCATCTGTACATACCAATAAACATTCATTTGGGTCAACAATATTTAAAATAGGTTCACTAGAAGTAATTCTTTCAACAAATTAAAGTTCTCTTCACACTCAGTTGTCCATTCAAATTTAACTCCCTTATTTTGCAAAGAAGTGATGGGGTGAGCAATCTTAGAGAACCCTACTATAAATCTTTTATATTAACCAGCTAATCCCATAAAATATTCGACTTCTGAAACATTTCTGGATGTTGGCCATCCTCTAATGGCTTCAATCTTATGTGGATCTATTGTTATACCTTGTTCTGAAATAATGTGTCCCAAGTCATGGATCGGTTCTTGGTAAAACGAACATTTACTAAGCTTGGCATACAACTGATGTTCCCTCAGCACTTGCAATAGATGTCTTAGGTGATGTTCATGCTCTTCCTCTGACTTAGAGTATATAAGTATGTAATCTAGGAATACTATGACAAACTTATCCAAATAATTTATGAATATGCCATTCATTAAGCACATAAAGACAACTGGTGCATTGGACAATCCAAATGGCACCACTACAAATTCATAATGCCCATACCTGGTTCTAAAGGTTGTCTTATTGATGCATTCTTCTTTGATTCTTACTTGATGGTATCTTGAACTCAAGACTATCTTTGAAAATATCTTTGCCCCTCTTAGCTGATTAAAGAGGTCATCAATTCTGGGTAGAGGGAATTTGTTCTTCACAATGGCTTTATTCAGTTGTTGAAAGTCAATACACAACCTCAATGTTCCATCCTTCTTTTTGACAAAGAGTATTGTTTCTCCCTAAGGTGAAACACTTGGACGTATGTACCCTTTCTTCAACAATTCTTCCAACTGCATTTGTAATTATTTTAATTCTGGTGTACTCATTATGTAAGGTGTTTTTGATATTGGGGCAACTCCTAGCACTAAATCAATATAGAAATCTATCTCCCTCTTTGGTGGCAACCTTGGTATTTCTTGGAATACATATTAAAACTCTTGTAGTCCCAAAAAATTTTCAAGTCTTGGCCCTTTTGTCTTTTTGGGCTCCTCCACATGGGTTGCATACAATTGACATCCTTTTTTGAAATATCTCTTCAGTTGTAAGGCTGAAATCTCCCTTATAGTAATGGGTTTTGGAATTCCTATCACAATGCTTTGTTTTCCTTCTTCATCAAAACATGTAAATTTCTTGTTATGACAATCTAGGACAACATGGTGTTGGTCCAACCAATCCATTCCAATTAGGATGTCATAATATCCTAATGGGATTATATTCATATCAATAGTTGCATTTGCTCCATTAAGATTTAATGGACAACTTTTTACAGCCTCATTGATCATTCTTTTGGTTCCAGTGGCTAGTTGAACCAAACTTTACTTCCCTAGCTTAATTTTCTCCAAATGTAATCGATCCACTATTTTAGGATCAATGTAACAATGACTATCTCTTGAATCAATTAAAATAGCAACAAGATGATTAATGATCTTACCTTCCACTTCGATCATATTGGATTGATACTCTGCTTGTTGATATTCTAAGGCTGCATATATCTTTCCCATGTCCTCCACTATTGTAGCCTCTTGGATGTTGTGCATGGCCTTCACCTTATCTTCCACGTGAGGGCAATCCTTGTATAGGTGATTTTCCTTGCACCCCCAACATTGGATTGGTGGTCTTACTCTTTTCCCCAAGGAATCCTCTTTCTTTTATTCCTCCTTATTAGACTGATCTTGTTGATTTTTATTAGGGCTGTTTCTAGTGAAAGGAGGTTTGAACCCCTTCCTCCTCTGATCAGACTTCTCTTTCTTCTTATCTTTCCAATATTTCTACATGGATTCTCTGCCCTTTCCTTGCTCATACAGGTACTTAGCCTTCCTAATGGTCTCATTCAAAGTCTTGGGCTCATCATATTGAATCTTCTCTTTATAAAATGAAGGAAGTCCACTCAAACACCTCTGTATTTTCACCTTCTCATCTTTAATAAATCCTACATACTTCCACAATCCAAAAAACCTCTTCTCATGCCCTGTCATGGTCATGCTTCCCAACCTTAGCTCAAATAAATCTTGCATATTCTTGTCATAGAAGTGCTCTGAAAGGTACTCGTTCTGAAAATATTTCTTGAACTGCTCAACTTGCATATTCTTGTCATTAATGTGCTCAACTTGCTTCAATTTATCCCACCACATAACAAATTTCCCATGTAAATGGTATGTGGCAATTCTTGCTTCTAGGTTTGAGGAGTAATTATGCAATTGAAAATACCTCCCGAGTCCAAGAATCCATGCTTCAACATCATCTTCCCTTTCTCTTTCACCATCAAAGGACGGTGGCTTAAGTTTCCTCAACTCTCCTTGAAAACTGCCCAATTCATTCCTTCTTCTTTTGTTCCTAACATGAGACACCTCTAGAATACTTATGGAATCTTCAGATGCATAAAATTTCCTTGTTGAGTGAGGTGAGTGATGTCTATGAGTTCTGCTAGCACTTCTTGAATAACTAGCTCTTTTGTAGTTATCTCTTCTTTCATGATATTTGCCATGTTTCTCCCATCTTGAGTTTGATCCATTCTTTGTTTACCTCTACAACTGATTTAAGCTTTGCATCACTTGAGCATTTATCTGATTTTTTTCTCTTATAAACTTCTCATTGTATTTTTTGTAGCTCTATACTTATATTCTCAGACTTCTCATGGTCTCTATTAAGGTTTCTTGTTCCCCTCTGCTCTTGTGCCCATTTGATTTTGTCTGTGCATTACCAACACTAGTATTTTGACCTTTGAATTTTTTGTCATGACTGAAGGCTCCCTCTCCTTCCTCCATTTCTTGAATATGCATCCTTATCTTGAATTGATATGGTTATACTCCCTAATTCTGCAAAATGTGCAACCAACAAAATTTGTTAGGCTAAAATAATTTAACAAGGTCCATGAAATTATGTACAATTTTTCCAAGAATGTATCAAAATTATTTCTTTCATGAGTTCACCCAAAAATCTTCAATACTTAGATTATTTGTCCATCTTTTCAGACTCGTGGACTCATGGTCTCATAGACTCATAACAAGTCCCAACACTTAGCCATTTTTCTATCTTTTTGGACTCACGAACTCATGGTCTCTTTTGTTTTTTACAATGGATTTATCTACTTTGATATTACCCTAATGTCATAAGTCGACCTAGGTTCAAATTTAACAAGCTTCCAACAAAATCCCTCTAAAACTATCTGCCCTCATTGTAAACCAGAAGACAATGCAATACACAGGGTGCACTGTGCGGTCTCACCTGAGATAGTTCTACGGGTGGCTGCAATACTGAGATGCTTGCAACCTGGGAATAAGTGGGGATATGTAATTGTGCCTTGTGATATTTATTTATTTAATCTTACATCTTAATTACTCAGTCACTCTTACTCATGCATGTGGACTATCATATCTAACTAGTTCCTTCATTCATTTATCTAGCATTTAATCATTAACAATAATGGATATGCATAACATTTAGTCACATAACACAAGTTCTACCATGGCTCACCCCCTCCTGGGCTACGCCCACAAAGATTTGGATTCAATCTCTTTTATTATGTTTCAACAATATATCACGTCGTGCGTGTTTACAGTCTTGGATCTTACAATCTCAACAAGATTCTCGATCCCTGTGAGGATGATTAGATCGCACCAGGCTCCATAGCCTACGATCTAACCCTCGGGATCGAGTTGCTCTAATCCTCTCTAGCCCACCAGCTTACAAAATGTGCAGTTCTAGTCTTTCTCACTCTTCTGTCAGTATTTCTCTATCGGTTCATCAAGCTCTTTCTCCTAGACCTCCTAAGTGCTACTTATACATACTCTTGGCTTACCAGCCATTACAATATCATGCAAATACCATAACTCTAGTGTAGTTAGGTCTCCCTTGCATGCACACCTCACACATGCTTCTTTTCCTTCCGACTATCTTTTCTTCCACTTCGTGATTTTCTCTCAAAAAATGGCCTTTTCACCAAAATGGGCCTTTGCCCAACATGCCCCCAACATTGACATCATGGCTTGTTCCGAGTCACTGTCTAATTCTCGCGTCTGCCACTGCTTGTGCTAGTTCTTTGTACACGTGTATTATCCGTTGGCACTGCTCCTGAGCTTGGCTTCTCTTTGCTGTCATGGATTCGACCACCTGCGCAGTGATGGGTGGTCTTAATATATCGCCCCCCTCCAAGCCTATCTGTTCAAGGCATGATTTTACTGCGTCGATTTCCACGACCAACTGTTTTTCCTTTTCCTGTAAGGGCTCCAACTATGCATGTCGCATGATCTTCTGTACCTGTACCACTTTTTCTTATGCCTGAAGGTTCTTCATCTCTACAATTGTCTTAATCTTCTCTGGTACGGACATTGTCCTCTGTCGCTGCTTGACATCTGCCATTGTTGCGTGTAATTTATATTCCTTTCCTTGCAGCTCCTGTAGGCTCCCATTTTCTAAGAGTTGATTCTATAGCTGGCCTCTTTTCTCCAGTAGTTCTGCCACCTTATTTATATTCTGCGCGATGTTTTCTATAGCTTGCTTCCCCATCTTGATCTCTTTGTGCTCGGACTGCTGGCGGAGTCGTAGGTATTTTGCGCTCCTCCAGTTCCTTGATCTGCTCTTTATATTTTTGTAGATTCTGTGTTATCTTTGTTATCTTCTCTTCCGAAGATGTTTCCTCCAATACTGTCTCATCTGAGATAGCTTGAGAGATTGCTTCTATTTGGGTCTCCAGCTGGTCCACTTTTCGCTGCGCTATCTCTTTCCTCTGCCCTTCCTAGTTGATGGCTTCCTTCAGTGCCATATTTTATTCCTATGCTAGTTGTAGATTCATTGTGTCAGACCTTGCTTCGGATTGAATCTCCTGCATGATGCTAACCTGTAACTTATATAACACTTTTGTTGGTGTCTTGGGCATCACCAAGTCTAACGTTTCGATATCCTTCATGGGCTTTTGTAACGTTTCCTCATCGATGAACAACATGTATGGTGTTATGATAAAGTTAACACTTCCTTGTACTGTGATTTGTATTGTTTCTCCGATCGATGCTCCTTCTCTTACTGGCGCCGATTTGTCCTTTTATTGCTGTTCTGCCTTGATCCTCAACTGTTCTAACACATATTTTACCTCCTGTACCTGTTCCAAAATTGATGTTCTATGGTTTTTTGCATTTTTCCATACTTCTGACAATTGATCTTCTATTGTCGTGGCTATCATTTCTATGTCGTCTTCTGTCAGTGACATTTCCATTTGTTTCATGTGGGCCTTTGATTTCTTCCTAGTTCCAGTTACTTGCATTGTTGTTCTCTTTCTTTGGGCGTTTGGATGCTCAGGTGCTTCGGGCATCTGTGTATCCATGCCAATTTCCTAATCAACTTCTTCATACATAGTTATGTCATGTGCCTCTGTCTGCACTTCCTCTGTACTCACATGTCTAAGAGATTCATGATACCTGTGTTGTATAGGCCTAGGGTCCACTGTGCAGGCTCCAACAATGGCGCGCTTGATGGGCCCTCTCCCTTGTTCCCTAGGTAGCTCTGTGCTTCCAAATATTGGAACTTTGTGGCATCTGAAACATCATGGTCAGAGTATTTAAGGCCGTCGACTCCTCCTACCATGTTATCCCCAGTTTTCACTTCCTTGGGAATTTTCAGCATTACTATACTTAGCTTTGCGTGGGTTCATTGTACACCCTGCGTATTGGTTTCTGCTCACAACTTATTTTTCCATTATGGGGATGGTACTCCCCCCTCTTGCTCGATTTCCTGCTCTTGTTCTGGCTCTAGGCCCTATTGTGTGGATTCCATGGCCGATTCTGCTCCTTGTGGCCCTTTTTCCCTAGACGTATCAGATTTCATCCACATGACATCCTCTCCTAGCGGCTTGGGCTCCTGTGTGGAATCTTGTTCCTCCTCCACATGTAAGGTGGTTTTCTCGTATTATGGTGTGTGAATTTTTTCCACATCCACCACTGTCGACATCTCACTAGTTCCACCCTGTGGTCCCCGTGTAGTACTTCAGGTGCTTCACCCAGTTCTGCTTGGTGATCCAACCCATGGTGGTGACATGGTGGTTAAATTCAACCGATCATCTCTCAATTCATTGGTTAATAACACAATTCCACACTTCGATCATTCTTACGCTCAACTTGGCATTTTTCCCTTAGCCAAAATCACAATGGGTCGGTTTTCCCCCCTCTTTCCGACTTTATAGTGTGTCAGGGAAATTGCAACTGTGTCGCACTGATATTTTATGCTTTCCCCCCTTTTCATTATGCTTCCTACGCACGGTACCTTTTTACTCATTGAACTGATCTTCTACATGTTGTTTTTTTCAAACATTGGTTTTCTTGCCGCACCCCGTTCTGTTTTGCCCGGTCCTGTTCTATTACGTTTTTTTTTTTTTTTAACTGTGCAGTAACTTTTTAAGTGTTAGGAGTTCGATTGTCCCTATACAGATTCAGTTGAATCCCATTGATCATTCCTCTGAATTTTGTACCTCCTAAATATTTCAACTATACAACTCCTCCATCTGTGACAGTCTTTACTTCATATGGTCCCAACCAATGTATTCTAAATTTTCCTGGGTGCTAAAAAAATTCACTATCGTACACTAAGACTAGGTTTCCTTCCTTGAAACTCTTCCTTTTTATATGTCTGTCATGCCATACTTTGTCCCTTGCTTTTTGTACTTCTTGGTGGAATCCTGCTAGGATTATNCCTTAGCCAAAATCACAATGGGTCGGTTTTCCCCCCTCTTTCCGACTTTATAGTGTGTCAGGGAAATTGCAACTGTGTCGCACTGATATTTTATGCTTTCCCCCCTTTTCATTATGCTTCCTACGCATGGTACCTTTTTACTCATTGAACTGATCTTCTACATGTTGTTTTTTTCAAACATTGGTTTTCTTGCCGCACCCCGTTCTGTTTTGCCCGGTCCTGTTCTATTACGTTTTTTTTTTTTTTTAACTGTGCAGTAACTTTTTAAGTGTTAGGAGTTCGATTGTCCCTATACAGATTCAGTCGAATCCCATTGATCATTCCTCTGAATTTTGTACCTCCTAAATATTTCAACTATACAACTCCTCCATCTGTGACAGTCTTTACTTCATATGGTCCCAACCAATGTATTCTGAATTTTCCTGGGTGCTAAAAAAATTCACTATCGTACACTAAGACTAGGTTTCCTTCCTTGAAACTCTTCCTTTTTATATGTCTGTCATGCCATACTTTGTCCCTTGCTTTTTGTACTTCTTGGTGGAATCCTGCTAGGATTATATCTTCTTCCATCTCCAACAACTGACTTAGCCTTTCTTGGACCGCGTCATGTTATATCATGTTAGTGATTGCTGCTACGCATAGGATAGGTACCAAAAATTATAATGGCACCAATGCTTATTGTCCATACACCAACCTGAATGGTGTGTGTCCTATGAAATTTTTGCATGTAGCCCTGTATGCCCATAGTACTGCTGGTATCTTCAAGTCCCATTCATCCCTATTGACGTTGTAGATATTTGTCAATGCATTCTCTAGGATCTTATTAAAGGCTTCCACTATTCCATTTGCTTGAGGGTGATATGGTGTACTCTTTTGAAGATAGACTTCAAACTCCTCGGTCATAGCCCTAATAGTATTGTTAATGAAGTGAGTGCCTTGGTCACTCAATAGAATCCTTGGGCATACAAATCTAGTGATCACTTGCTCAAACATGAAGTGTGTTGTTGTCTTTGCACTGCAACATTTTACTGGTGTTGCTTCTGCCCATCTCGTTAGATACTTTGTCGCAGTAATGATATACCATGCTCCTGACCTCTTTGCTGGTAGGTTAATTGGTCCTACAAATTCTATTTCCCATTTCCCAAATGCCTGCAAGGTTACTTGTGGTCTTAGGGGCATCTCGTCTCGTTTATTAGGTTTACCAACCCTCTGACATACATCACATCTTTGGTAGTAGTCCTTTGCATATTTGTGAATGGTCGACCACCATAGTCCTGCATGCAACACCTTCTGCGCGATAGATTTGCTTGCATAATGCCCTCCTGTTATTCCCTCATGGGCCTCTGCTAGGATTCTAGGTCTTTCATGTTTTAGTACACATATTTTCAAGATGTTATATGCACTCATCTTGTATAAGTGTCCTACAATCAATTGATAGTTTGTAGCTCGAAGTGCCAAATTTTTCTTTTGCGTAATGTGGAATTATTGTGGCGCGGTCCCTATACTCAAGTATTGAATGATGTCAGCAAAATATTCATCAACTATTTGGACTGAAAATAACTGTGCATCAGGGAAGTTTTCCTATAAGTTCGTAGGTTGCTCTCCATTAGTTATCCTTGATAGGAGATCAAGTCCTACATTCAGCTTCCCTGGCTTGAATATTACTTCAAAATCAAATTTCTAGAACAACATTAACCATCTACAAATTCTCTCCCCCAACACTGGCTTATTGACTAGGTATTTAAGAGTTGAATGATTTGTAAACATCTTAAAATGTTTACCCAGTAAGTAATGTCTGAACTTCTGGAGTGCATAAACCATAGCCACGCCTTCTCTTTCTGTGCTATTGTAATTTTTCTCTGAATCTGACAATTTTCTGCTAGCAAATGCTATAGGATGGTCCAATTCTCCTGTCCATGGATATGCTAGAATAGCTCCAAGTGATATAGTTGATTCATCTACATGCACGTGAAATGTTTTTTCCCAATATGGGAATACTAGTATTGGTGATGTTACCATCTTCTCTTTTAGAGTGTCTAGTCCTCCCTGTCAGTCCTCATTCCACTGAAATTTGCTATCTTTCCTCAATAGTTTCTCCATTGGCACAATGATATGTGCATACCCTTTTATGAATTCCCTATAGTAGCTTATGTGTCCCAATGTTTCTCTCAGCTGACGTACTGATTTTGGTGGTGGTAAATTAACAATCACTGCAATCTTGGCAGGATATACTAGCAAGCCTTGTTTGCACACTATATGGCCCAATATCCCAAAAGGTGTCCCAAAGATGTACTTCTTGATATTTAGTGATATATGACATTGCCTGCATCTTTCTAACATCAACCTTAATACCTCTACACGGTTCTTCAACAGACTATATATTGTCCAATCATCCAAGTATACTTCTAAAACCTGATGGATGAATTCTTTAAAAGCATCTATGACTACTCTTGAGAATATAGTTGGTGCATTATTCAGCCCAAAAGGCATGACTGTGTACTAGTAGGATCCCCATTCTGTGAAAAATTTGGTCTTGTACCTATCTTCTGGGGCTATCTTGATCTGATGGTAGAATGCGAATTCATCTGTAAATGAGTATGCTTCCTGGCCTCCCACATTCTCCAATACCTCATCTGTGAAAGGGGTAGGGAAAAGGTCATGAAGGCAAGCATCATTCAAGTTCCTCAAGTCAACACATATCCTTATCCCTCCTTGCTTCTTCTCCTGAAATACCATACGACTTACCCATTCAGATTCCTCCACTGGTTCTATGATTCCAACCTTCGACATCCTGTCAATTTCTGCTTTTACTTTCTGCTTATATACTAGGTTCAGTCTATATGGTCATTGTCCGACTGATATAGCCTCATATTTGAGAGGTATCTTCATCTCTCCTAGCTCTCCTATTATGCCTTTCATTTATGTAAAGGTTGTTGGGAATAGGTCACTGTACTCGCACAATATTTCTATTATGATTTCTACTATTTGCTCATCCCAGTAGTCTCCAATGTTGGCCATTTTGGGATTCTCGGTTGTCCCAATGTTAACTTTCTTCACCTTGATTGATGCAACAAACACTTCTAAATCCAGAGGTGGGCCTTCCACCTCTCTTTCACCTTTATCTTTTGTAATCTCAATGTTGCATGGGTCCTCTTCATCTAGTGCTTCTTCCTGCACATGGTAGCATGACAATAATTCTTTCATTGCATGTTTGTTCTGTTGTTGATCTTCTGTCCTAAGTTCAACTTCTGGTTCCTTAATGAATATCACCCCTCTGATTTGTTTGAGTGTTGAGTCTATGTTGGGGTTCTCATGTTCAAATGAGAAAGTGACTGTAAAGTTTTGTTGTAACACTGTCCATTCTACAACTCCTCCACGTAGTTCCTGATCTACATACTAGTTTGTTGGGATTTATTCCACTGTATGAATAAATTGGTGAGGCCATTCCTCTAGCAGTGTCATCGTCCATAATATTCTACACTTCTCGAAGTGTTCCAAAGGTGACCCCTATCCATCATATCTCTGCATCATTCTGCTCTTCTAATCTGCACCGAACCTAATGCACAGTAATCATTTTCATTAGTACCAGTCCCTAATGATCTCTTTGTGCGCACCCCACCATCTTGCAGATGTTTCCTTGAGTGTTATGTCCAAAGATAAGAGACTTTGATTTGGTAACACTTCATCTTCATATCTTGTTAGGAATTCTTCTAAGTCATTCACTCCACGAAATCTAGGAGGTTCTCTTATCTTTGTACCTACCCATCGTACTGCACGATCTATTCTTGCACATATTCTTGTGGAGACTTCATGTAATCTCTGATGCCAATTTTCCAACCATGTATTTGAGTCTGATGCGCATGAAGTGATACTTCTCCAACCGAGTACCCCATTTGTCATTGGATTCACATCATCTTCTTCTCGCGTGGTGGTTCTATACAACCGGTTAATTTCCTCCATGTCTAAGCAAGTGGGTTCTACAAACCTTTCTCCTTTTGCTGGATCTAATGGCACAATGAATTTGTACTCTCCTAACTCGAATGTCATCTTCCTCGTCTTCAAATTGATTATGGCCCAATTGTCGAACACCCAATCCAACCCAAGCAGTGCTGGATAAGGTGTTGTGCCATACACTATTTCTATTACTTTGAAGTTTGCCTTGGTGTGCACTCCATCTAGATCTACTGTCACACCCTTTAGCCTTCCAATTGGTAGAACTTTGTGTTGATTTGCTAGTTTCAATTGAATAGGTGAATATCCCAATGTGGGATCTCCCATACATTGCCATATTGGTTTAATTTTAGTCCAATATTCTTCCGATGTTATACTTTTAAGAACCTTTGTGGGAATGTGATTTACCATGTAATTTGCACAGTTTATGGATTCCGCTCAATACTTTAGATTTAATCCCTTAGATTGGATCATACAATTAGTCATCTCTTTTAATGTGCGTTTATTTATCTCAACAACACCATTTTGTTGTGGTGTATATGGAACAATGTGTTACATTTGGATGCCCTGTGTAGTATAGTAACTTGTAAAATTATTGTTCACATATTCGCCTCCATTATATGTTATTAACCTTTGAATTATATGTCTAGATTGATTTTCTACAAGGGCCTTGTAGGCCAAAAACTTGTCAAAAAATTGGCTCTTAATTTTAAGAAGTAAACCCAAGTATGTCTAGAAAAGTCATCAATGAAAGTTAAGAAATACTTGCACCCAAAAAAAGGAGTAGAAAGTGGACCACACAAATCACTGTGAACAAGTTGCAAAGGGCCTGAGGCGTGCCAAGATCCACGTTTATCAAAATTGCCACGATGATGTTTACCGAGAACACAACTGGCACAAACACCATCTTTGCATCAAACAGGAGGAAGTCCAGTCACCATCTGTTGATTACATAGTTGATGCAATGAGCGATAGTTTAGATGGCCAAACTGCTCATGCCAAAGTTTGCTCAAGATGATGACCGAAAGTTTTCAAACTTGTACAACCTGATAATATCATCAACAATTCCAGTTGCAAGAACATGGTTAGGATCTTTTAGATCCTTGATTACAACTAATGAGGTGAAAAATCTAAGGTTTTACCTTCACCTGAACGAGTGATTTGATATACTGATAGAAGGTTGCAAGAAAGAATTGGAACACATAATACATCATTGAAATGACCATTATCTACTTGAATTGTTCCAAATCCCATAACATTAAGATATCTATCATCACCAACACATATTTTCTTGGTGTTACATTCATTTAGAGTAGAAAATATGTTTTTATCCTTAGCCATATGATAAGATGCTCCAAAATCAATAAACCACTCATGAGAAGAAGAAGTAGAATTTGTATTGAAGGAGAAACCAAAAGCATAAAGTGCATGTCCATGAGAAGAAGAAGAAGAAGAAAAAGTAGAATTAATACTGATGTTGTGCTTCTTCATTGTTGCTTCTAAAGCTGCAATCTTCTTGAAAAATTTGGACTCATCATGACCATCTTTATCGCAAAAGTTGCAATGTCTGTCAATATTCTTATTTTTATATTTTGATCCTTTGTCACCATTAGGAGATGAAGTTGTCTGAGTGGGTTTGGGACCCTTATGTTTCTTGTTGTTGTAGTGAGGATGTTGCTTCTTGGGATTCTTGGGTTTACCTTTCTGCTGGGTGACTAAGGATTTGTTGGAGGTACCTACAGTGCTGATCACTCCATGTTGTACAAACTTATCTTCCTCTCTAATCAAAGCAACACAAAATGAATCAAGAGTGGGTTTTTGACAATCTTTCCCTAGAGCCTCTCTCATGGGATAAAAGGTAGATACAAACACAAAATATGCACTACCCAGCTTAGAAATAATAAGATAGATGCAACACTCTTCCTCCATCTTTATCTCACATTCTTCACATAAAATTCTGAGTGTTTTAAACTTAGATAGATAGTCTCCATTGCAAGAAAAATCACTTGGACTTAAAGTCAGTACTTTATTTTCTAACTGTTGTGCTCGAATAATATTGAGTTTACCAAACACAGATTCAATCTTTTCCCAAGCTTCATCGGGGTCATCAATTTCTTTAAGGTGGAACCTTAAATAAAGAGAGATGAACATTCTGATTAGTCCACGTGCTTTGTCACTCCTATTAGCCCATTTGAATTTCTTATCACAACATTAGTGGGTTCTTTTTATTTTCCCAAGGTAATCCGGTACAAGCCTTTACTTCTTAATAAATCCTCCATGTGAGATTTCCATTAGAAGTAGTTGGTGGTGGTAAGCAAAATATTACTGGAAGAAGCCATATTAAATATGTAAATAATATGGATATAAAAACTGAAGCTGATGATTTGGATGGAAATATCTCGGAAAATTAGGCGATCTAAAAAAAATGACACTAAAAATGGACTTCAAATGTGAAAGTTATGCCCTTTTTAAAAAGGCATAAACGGTAACCAAATGACCATGTGGTGGTGTAAGTTGCTTTATGAAGTGACCCACTTCTATAAAAATAAGTGGGGATCACTTTTACAATGAAGTTACTTTATGAAAGAAAATCTGCATGCAAAATAAATAACTCTAAAATAAAATATTAAAGCTACTTATAGTGATTCAATTTTATACTTGAAGTGAAATACACTTTACAATTGAGCATGAACTTTTTTCATAAAAATTAACAAAAAGAGAGACTTGAACTCAAGACCTCTTACTTAATAAGATAACTTTTAAGAAAATGGGCTAGCAAAACATATTGTATTGTTTAGCAAGAGGATTGTTGTTGTTGGAGAGCGTGCTAAAAAGAAAACTATTTTTAGAGAAGAAAAAAATTTCGCTTCTCGATGACAGCAAGAGTTAGATCTCGGTTATCTTACCCAAAAAATGTACCTTTTCCTATCTATTTATGATTTTTCGAGGTCACACAGGGCATGGGGAAAAGAGAATACGCGGATCTAAAAGAGTAGCAACTTGGAAACAAATAATATAAAATTGAAATAAAACCAAAATAATACTCTGCAAAAAATTAAAAATGGTGTATCCAGGCTTTATACCTCCGGATCTGATTGAAATGGTTGTATCTTGGGAAAACAAAAACCTTTTTGAGTGAAACGAAAAGTGTTCTTGACTAAAAAGAGCGCTCCATATGCAATGGAATAGTCCTCTCAGCCCATAAATGTATGGAAATGGAAGGAAATGGAGATGAGACAACTCAGCTTCACGATCTCGATCTACAACAAGAGCGGGTCTTCAAATAGGCTTTGATACCATGTTCGACAACACAAGTATTCCAACAGAGGATCGATACATTCAGTAACCACTCACACAACCATATCAAAGATCAACACACCAATTTTTTGACGTGGTAAAACCCCTACGGGGAAACATCCACGGCCCCAACCAACGCGACCACTTGGAGCAGTTTATTAATGCAAAAGAAAAAGATTACAGAGCGATTTTACAAGATATTTTCTAACAATCAATCATCGACAAGTGACCCTCCATTCTCTTAAAATAGAGATCATGGATCAATTGAGTGTTAAGCTGTGAATCAATGACCATTAAGATCGAGGAGAATATAAAATGTCGGATCACTCTTTGTGGGGAACATATTGTGACCATCAGATTTCCTAACTACAAATGCATACTAATGCAGAATAAAGAAACACACTTTTACCCAATGACACATTAGACCAAGTAGATCGTAACTAACTCCTAAGTGTCTAAATATCTTAATAGGAAGTTGGTGCTTCCTATGAATGTAATCTTTGATCTATATATATAAGAAAACATTATGTGGTTTTCTCCCATTTGGGTTTCCACGCAAAAATATCTTGTGCACTGTGTATGATGTGATATATTGTTGAATGGCACTATTTATGGTTATATGTTCATGAAATATTAAATGAAGGCATAAGGGATAATTGTGGATGAATTGATGCATACATATCTCGATTAAAAGTGGTAATAATTGCATAGTATTGATTCATGCCCCTCTTAGTATTCCAACAATTGGTATCAGAGCGAGTCCTTCAGAAAAAATAGTCTAATCACTGGAAGGTAGATCATGTAGTGCACCAAGAAGGGAACACCACTATTTGATGGACAAAACTATGCCTTATGGAGAAGAAGAATGAAATTTTTTATACAAGCACAATGATTTGATGTCTGACAAGTAGTATTAAATGGATACAAAACACTTTCCACTCCCGCAACAGATAAGGATGGGAAGAAAATCGAAGAAAAAAATTCAAAGGCTACCAATGCTATTATGGGTAGTCTTGTTAGATCAATATATGTCAAGGTTATGTACTGTGATTATACAAAGGATATTTGGGACAAACTTCAAAATGTTTACAGAGGAGATGTCAAAGTCAAAGGGGCAAAGCTTCAAATTTATAAAGGTTCAATTTGAATAGTTGAAAATGAAGGAAGATGAAGATATTGCAGTCTATTTTCTATGAGTTGATGAAATAGTGAATGTTATTAAAGGTTTGGGAGAATAACTTAAAGAACCAATTATTGTTCAAAAGGTACTAAAATCTCTTCCAAGGATATTTGATCCTAAGATTTCTGCCCTAGAAGAAAGAGCAGATCTTGCTACGCTAAGCATGGAAAAGTTACATGGGATACTCACAGCTTACGAAGTGAGAACAGAACAAGAGACTCCATCCAAAAAGGAAGCAACTTTCAAAGCATCCAATAAGACAAGGAAGAATAAGCAAAAGTCAAATTCAAGTTGCAATTGTAATGATGATTTAGATGAAGATGAAGAAATAACCAACTTTGTACGGAAGTTGAAGAAAGGAACTGGCAAGTACAAAGTTATGTTTCCCTTAATATGCTTGAATTGTGGTAAGCTTAGTCATTTTGCTTCTAAATGTACTTATGCTAAGAAGTCAGATAGTGATGAAGAAGAATCTCCCAAGAAAGAAAATAAATATAAAAAGGAAGACGAGAAGAAACAAAAATAATTTCTTCAAGAAAAGTCTCTACTCAAAAGAGGACAGTTCCTCATCGGATGAGGGTGATGATAGTGACAATGAATCAAAAAATGTACTTTCTATTTCTTTTGAAAATGATGAAGAGGATTATGAAGAAGGTGAGGTAGATCTTGAAGCATAACTAATCATCTCCTTAAGTGAGCTAAAGAAAGTGAGGAAGAAATACAAATCACTCAAGGGAGAATTACTCAAGCTAAAAGAAAGTTCTCAAAGTTCTAATTCTGGAGAAGATTGACATATGATAATGAACCTAAAAGCACGAGTTGAAGAAGCAAGAAGGATTGAAGAAATACTCTTAAGCCAACTGGAAGAAAAAGAAAAGGAGAAGGGGAGCTTAGAAACATAAATAGTTTCACTAAGGAAGAAAATTTAGAAAAGAGAAATGGAGCAAAAGATCACCAAAGGCCATATCATGAAAGGTATGGACTAGGATACAACCAAACATATACATAAGCATGTTTGAGCTCTATGATTAAAGAAGAGGAAACAAAACAAAAGAATTATGCAGAAGTCACTAGAGGATCCACCAAGAAGGACAAATGCAAGCCTTCAAATGAGAAAAATCAAGAAATTGAAAGAACTCAAGGAGAATATTACAAAAGGATGGCACCATCTAGAAGGCCTAGGATTCAGAATCAATAGACACCCATGGGAAGGAATCAAGAAGAAAACTATAGAAGAACAACACCATTTAGAATATCTCCCAGGCATCAAACTATATTTCTTGGTTCAAGTTATTCTTGTAACAATTTTGGGCACAAAGCTATAAATTGCAAAGCTTATGCTAAGAACAAAGACAACTATGAAGATCACCCTAGAATTAATCATCTCAGAAATCCTCATGAAGTGTTTAGTAGAAACTGTAACAGTTTTGTCTTGTTAAATGATGAAGTAGAATGTTATAATAGCAACAATTTTGGACCCATGGCCAAAGATTGTAGATTGATAGTTCCTTCAAAGGAACCAAAGCAGGATTTCAAAAGTCATGGAAAAGGACCATCAAGAATTTGGATAAGGAATCGAGATAAACTAAATGTTGAAGAGTGTTCCATTGCTTTGTAAGCCCAAAGCAAAAGAAGTGATTGGTACGTTGATAATGGTTGTTCAAAGAGTATGATAGGTGATAAGAATAAATTTATAACTCTGAAGAAAGAAAGAGATGGATCAATTTCGTTTGGTAATGACGACTCAACCAAAATTATAGGAAAAGGCACAGTCAAGCTTGGAAGTAAGAATTCCAAGGAAGAAAATGTCCTACTTGTTGAAAACATGAATCATAATCTGTTAAGTGTGAGTCAAATGTGCGATCAAGCACATAAAATTATATTTGACTCAGAGAAGTGTGAGATAAGGAAATAAGGATCAAACAAATTGGTGGCTACAACAATAAGAACTCCAAACAACATATACATCTTAAATGATATTGGAAAAGAAAGATGTTGATTGAGAAGGGAAAATGAAAGTTGGCTTTGGCACAGAAGAATGGGACACATGAACTTTGACAATCTGGTCAAAATTAGCAGAAAGGAAGCAGTAAGAGACCACTACTAAGTGCAAGCATTGCCTACATGGAAAACAAACAAGAACTAAATTAAGAACAAAGGAATACTCTACAACAAAGCCATTGGAAATTGTGCACACTGATCTATGTGGACCAATGAGAAAAAAATGACTGAATGGAGAACAATACTTCATGTTGCTTATTGATGATTATACACGAATTATTGCAGTTCATTTTCTCAATAATAAATCAGAGGGATTCAAACATTTCAGAATTTTCAAGGAAATGGTTGAAAATGAAATGGATCTGAGAATTAAGTTCTTATGATCAAACAGTGGTGGTGAATTCACATCAAAAGAATTCATGGATTTTTGTGAAGAGTGTGGAATAAAAAGGCAGTTCTTAGCAGCAAGGACACCTCAACAAAATAGGGTTGTTGAAAGGAAGAATAAAACTGTAACATATATGGCCAGAACCATATTGACAGATTCAAAGTTGAGCAATATCTTTTGGGTACAAACAAGGCACACAATTGTTCATATCTTAAATAGAGGAATGCTCAAAGGTAATAATGACAAAACTCCATATGAGTTATGGAAGGGAAGACCAACAAACGTCAAGCATTTCAGAGTATTTGGAAGAAAATGCTACATAAAAAGAGAAGATGATAGAGTTGGAAAATTTGATTCTCAAGTTGATAAAGGCATATTGGTTGGATACTCAAGCAAAAACAAGGCATACAAATGTTACAAACTAAGACTCAACAAGATAGTGGAAATCATAAATGTAAATATTGATGAAACAAATGTGTCGAAGATCAAAGAAAAAAACAAAAATTCTAAAGAGAAGGAATCAAAAGAAGAACTAAAAGAAGAAGCGACATAACAACAACAACAACAACAACAAGAGAGGTAGCCAGAAGTTGAACAAGAAGAAAATGACCAGCATGAATTTTTGATGCCCTCCAGAACACCTAACAGTTGGGTTCAGAAGAATCATCCACCAAAAAAATTATTGGAGATAAAAATGCAGCAATAGAAATCAGGGGAAGCAGACGTGTATGTACACTAGAACAAAGACACCTAACACTATTATCCAAAATAAAACCTAGAAGCTTTGAGGAAGCCAACAATGATGAACATTGGATCAAGGCCATGGAAGAAGAACTAGATCAGATTGAGAAGAATGAAACATGGGAACTGGTTCCAAGACCTAAGGAAAAAAATGTGATTGGTATAAAGTGGGTGTTCAGAAACAAACTAAACAAAGATGGACATGTAACCTGAAACAAGGCAAGGTTAGTATGCAAAGGATATGCTCAAGTTGAAGGAGTAGATTTTGAAGAAACTTTTTCCCCTATTGCCAAAATGGAAGCAATCAGAATGATAGTGGCCTATGCATGTTCCAAAAGAAACAAAGTTACCGACTTAACAAGAACTGTGACCTCAAAACCAAAACTCTAGCACTTAAAACCCATATTTTTTCATAAAAAACATGAAAATCAACCCCCAAATACAAAAGTGGTGCTACCAATAACGACAATTTTTCTAATGCGGTCAAAATTACAACACCTTTTTAAGCATGGTTTTCAAAACTCACACAGTAGCTCAAAAAAACCTTAAAATCAACACCTAAATAAAAAAGTGATGCTACCCAGAGTAAAATGTTTTTTTTTTTTTAAACATTAAAATTAATCTCTTTACGAACTAATTCAAATTGTAGTCTTGACAACATATCCCTAAGCAAATAAACAACCCAAAAT
>SNQJ01S0008766.1:148763-168355 GCA_010110895.2 Picea sitchensis | reverse complement strand
GACAGGTTGTAATATTTCAAGCAACACCAAAGGAAACTCATGTTCTGGCAGTAAAGAGGATCCTTAAATATTTTAAAGGAACAATAGTGTTTGGATTGTGGTATCCAAAAGGGAATGAGATGACTATGGTCACCTACGCAGGTGTAATTGGGCAGGAAGCATTGATGATCGAAGAAATACTAGCGGAGCAACTTTTTATTTGGGTGATTGTCTGGTATCTTGGTTAAGTAAGAAGTGGTATTTAGTATCATTATCTACAACAGAAACATAATATATTGTAGCAACAACATGTTGTACTCAATTTCTCTGGATGAAGCAAACCCTGCAAGATATACAAGTGAAGTATGATGAGCCTATTTCAATATTTTGTGACAATACCAGTGTTATAGGTATGTCCAAGAATCTAGTGATGCATTCCAAGACCAAACATTTTCCAATCAAGTTTCACTTTCTGTGGGAACAAGTTACAGAAAAGAATATAGAGTTAGAGTACATTGGAATAAAGGAGCAAATTGCATACATTTTCACTAAACCACTCCCAAGAAAGACATTTGAGTATATTTGAAAGAAACTGGAGTAATTTATGCTTCACACTGATCTACACAGCTAAAGAGAAATCATCTGTGAAGAGAAGATTGTTGATATTGGATCAATCAATAAAACAACCTTAATATGAATGCTTTATATATATATTAGTAGTTTACATCATCAGGAAGCACCAATGGAAAAAAAAGCACCACAAGAGAGAAAGAACAAAAGCAGGAGAGAAAGTGCAGAAGCAAATTTCCAAGGGGAGTTACCCTTTGCCACTTATGTCAAAGGGGGAGAAAGAATAGAAGCATGTATATAGGGGAGTGTTGGTCACAAGGGGAGCATGAGTATTTCCATAAATGCCAAAGGGAAAGGTTGTTGGAAAATTGATTGTCATTGGTGTCAACTTTAGAAGAAGTCTAGAAGCCTCTAGAAGTAATAGGTATAATTGAAGAAGTATAAAAAATGGTCCCCTTATGGAATAGCTTTGAGCATGGCCCTCATGGGAAGACACTTTGAAGAAGTCTACAAGAAGCCCAAAGGTGTGGTCACGAGGCTCGAAGTTGACTGAGGAAAATGAGGTTGAAGAACATTACAAGTACATGAAAAACCCTCATAAATGGATAGTCCTCATCATGTCATTTCCAATGGTAGGTGGTATGCCACGTGGTTCCTCACGATTAAGGAGTTATGCCCCCTTGAAGTTGAAATCCCCAAAGAATGGTTAAGAAGCCCCTAAACGGTTGCAACAAGAAGTTACAAGTCATTAATTAAAGGGTAAAATGGTTATAACAAAAAGTACAAGTCAACCCTAAAGTTAAGGAAAGAAGTCAATTGGAAAAGTATAAATACACTTCAAGAAGCCTCTCATTTGTAGAAAAAATTTCATTGATTATTTATCTTTCAAATTATCTTTTGGTAAATCTTTTCATAGCGTATCTGAGAAAGCGAATCTAAGGAAGAAAGCAGTGTGGAAGTCTCGGAGTTGTAGAGAGCGAAGGGTTTCTGAAAACCCTAATTTAGTTGACCCTCGCAGGTTTACAGGTGTCCCGTGATGCACCCCCGTGGGTTGTACGACACTCATCTCGCAAGGCCCTGCCATATGACTAGTCTCTGTCCAACGAGGTTGAGAAAAATTTATTGAAGGTGGTATCTTATGTTTGTTGAAGTTGATATGCACCAGGTTGATCTGCAGGTCTGAGATGATATGCATTAGGTTTTCTACATGATTAAAGGTATTTTCTTATGTGTATTTGATGCTTGTATCATGGATGGTTTTCCACATGCTTAAGGCATGTTTTGGAGGCCTTCTGGTATATGGTTGCATACGCTTGAGGTTCATGTCATGGTGATATTGGTACATGCTTGAAACATATCCTTGGTACTTGGTTTATGGATGTTATGGTTCATTGTTAGAGGCACATATTTGTGATATTGTCATACATTTGAGGCATACACTTGGTAAATGTTTTTGGATTTCATTTGATTGAGGCATATCTTATGGTACATGCTTGAGGTATATTTTGGCACATGGTTTGGATACTTGATGCTGAGCATATGTTTTGATATGATATATGTGAGTGGATCAGGTTGATGATTATTATGTATTAGTATCAATGACAATGATAGAGACATTGACAATGATAGATATAGTGAAAGCGACAGTGACAGATATAGTGATAGTGATAGTGATAGATATAGTGACAGTGATAGATACAGTGATAATGACAATGACAGTGATAGATATAGTGACAGTGATAGATATAATGATAATGACAATGACAGTGATAGATATAGTGACAGTGACAATGACAGATACAGTGACAATGATAGTTTGATTATTAGTATCAGTGGTAGTGACATTTTGAGTCTACACTTATATTTCAGGGAGGTAGGACGAGGCAAGAAAAGGGGGTCATAGCCTCCTTCTAGTTGGAGCCATAGAAAATGGGGAGTTGGAGCTTCCTTTGGGCTAGAGTCTATAAATAGGGGGTTGGGTCCTCCTTCCAGTTAATGCTGGAGAATTTGGAAGTTAGTGCTTCCTATGAATGCAATATTTTATATATATAAGAAAGCATTTTGTGGTTTTCTCCCATTTGGGTTTCCACATAAAAATCTCGTGTGCATTGTGTATGATGTGATATATTGTTGAATGGTACTGTTTATGGTTACGTTTTCATGAAATATTAAAAGAAGGCATAAGTGATCACTATGGATGAATTGATGCATACATATTTTGGTTAAAAGTGGTATTAATTGCATAATATTGATTCACCTCCCTTCTCAATATTCGAACAATCTCCTCTTGTGAAAGAACACCTTTAGGAAATATACCTTTGACTACACCACCCTTGTATACTATCTTTAAATCCATTGACTCACCATTATCATGTACACAATTCTCTAAAAATGCACAAGGAGAGACAATTGCATGATGGTTAATATGGTTATGCATATTCACATTCTCAAGATTGACTTCAAAATGGCCTTGAAATAGAGTGTGAGAAAATCCTAAATCCAAGAGCCTATTATCCTATTCAACAAGGGGTTATGTAAATCTTGTAATATATTTCTATTCATCTTGATCCAGAAGGGTATCAGTGGGTCTCATTTCATTATTCTGAATTTTACAATCAACTGAGACTTGTAGGTCCATAAAATCTTTTGGACATTCCTCCATTCCTATACAAGAAAGTGGATAAGAAATAATGCCCTCATTTTCATCTTATGTTTGAATGGGTTTTTTTTCTTGCAAAAATTCTTGTGGTATACGATTCTTTTAAAAAATCAGGCACTGTAGATAATTATCTTGTAGATTAATGATTTTTTTTTTATCAATTATCACACATGGTATTGGTTCTTCCTTCAGACATACCAACTCATTTATGCTCGAACCAAGTGGAGTGATATCATCTTAATGGGTGAGAAAGGTATTTGTACATTCTTTTGCCCCACTATATGATACTTGATATGAGGGTATGTCAACTTGTTTATTCTTTGTTCGAATGATAAGTTCAATTAATGTTGTGCGGTCCCTAAATATAGTATGTTGGTGGTAGGCAAGATCTTGTACATGCCTAATTTGCATATTTCTACCCATGTAGACTGTCAATCTCATTAGATAGATATAATATTTCCTTCTTGGCGATAGATTCATTGGGTTAATCTCATGAGAATGGGAGGAGAAGATATTTGGAGAAGAATTTTCCTAGTCTTGGAAGTTTTCCTCATTGCCTAATGGTACATATTCCTCTTGATGGAAGGTAAGAGAGTCCAAGAAATATTTAAACAATTCCAAGTTAGAGGGCCTATCATTTTCTTGAAATTGATGAGAGTATTTCAATCATTTCAAAGAGTAGTCTTCAATAGACACATGTTTCCTTTTACAAAGTTTTCCTAGCTCACATTATACAGTTTCCACCATGTAATTGTCATGAGTAGCTAAGAATACCTCTTTAAATTTTTTTATAGCTATGAATGCACTTGGTTGGAAGTGCTTTATATTGAGGTTAAATTTGTCCTTTGAAAGTAAGGGGAAATAAAAAACATACAATATCTCCATGACAGATTTTTAGAAAATGACAGTAAAGCTGATATTGGTTAGCATTCAGGGATGCATTTTTCCCCTTCACTACCAAATTTTACTCTTGACAAGTGATTAAATACCTTATTTACAATATCATGTAATGGTTTTGGATCACTCAAAACACAATCCTATGAAAAAATATGGAGAGGATCCATGAGTAGATAATGCATTGCTAGAAGGATGGCTCCACACAAGTCAACTTGTTGTACACCCTCCTTCTAGCACCAAAATGTTGGTAGGGGGAAATGTCCCACCGTCAACATCATGGATTCACCCCAAGGAGAAATCTCAATTAGAACTCCTACCATTTGGAACAGGGAATCCTCTGGACTCTGGCTCGACTGTCATTAACAGTTTATGATTAAAAAACAATTTATAAAACTAAATGTAGAAATGCAGAATGTAGAGTGCAAATCTAGATGCATGCACTCGAGGAAATCTAACTAGAGAAAAGAAATACACAAATTTAAAATGTTAAATGTAACATAATGGGATAGAAGAATTTCACATCCAAACTGATTGCATAAACTATGTGACTACTAGTAGCAAATTGAAGAAAGCCTACAAGTACAACTGCTAGCTACATCTACATACCTTAGGTTATCCAAAATAAAACAAAATAAAGTGACACAAGATACCAAATGAAAAAGAACAATCCATAGTATCAAGGAATAAAAAATCACTGCATTTGAATGTGTCCTAAAAAAAAAAGAGAGCAGTCTACAATTAATTCCATGAATGCACATAAATTTTCCAATAAAATTTTGGCCGGTGATGGATTTTCCATTAACATGAAAATATATTAATAATGCTAAATAAAAAGCCTCCTCCTCCTCCTCCTTATGGCACATGCATTTTATTTATGAGAGGTTGGTGGCCCTTAGCCTTCCAACTTTCTCAATCCTTTGAATGCTTTTATTGTGACTTTTCAACTTCATTTACAAACTTGTACCTTTCCTTGAGGGATTTTAAGAAAATCGTTACTCCCAGAAAGAGAAAAGCAGCCTACATTGATCCCATAGTGTTTAAGGAAGTCCTTATGCATACTCATCTTGGGTTTAAAATTCCAATAGATGGTACCAAACATGAGCAATATAACAATTATTGTGAAGAAGAATCTCATTGCAGTGTTGTGAGGATTCCTTTAGTAGAACCAATGTTTTTTTCAAGGGAAGGCCCCATGCTCCAGGAAAATACAAGAATGTTTCACTAGGAAAAAAAGATCGTTTGAGCTTGGAGCTAGCTTGTTCAAATAGTCTACCAGTTCCCTTTTTCATTTATAAAAATCTGATGATTGATAAATCTCAGCAAAGTGAACCCCCAGACGAGTTTCTCGTCATTCTCATAATTATGGATGCTACACATGCATTCAATACTAATGGTGAAATACTAAAATCCCATGTTGGGAGAGCATATATTCAAAAGGGATAAAATAATAGATCTCTATTTACATAAAACAAGAATTTTCTCCATGGTTATGGAAGTGTTAGTAAATCGATCAAACATACAGATGAGGATGTCAAAGTAAAGTGTGCCCAAGTAACGGTCGTTGTTTTCCACTATATGGTGAACCTTTGTATGGAAGAAAACCATCATGGGGCACACCACAATGAATTAGAGTTGTACAACTTTATGAACATATAGATTTCACTCGATAAGAAACCGTTCTCTATAAAATCTTGATTTTTATAGTTTGGATTTTCCAACACCATACCTTGAGGTTGTCACAATGGTTGTGTGATTGTAGATTTTATCATAACGAACTGCCAAGTCCTGTAAAGTCTTCTACCCACATGAAAACAACGAAAATCATTGGCAATTTAAAATATATATATATATATATATATATATATATATATATATATATATATATATATATATATATATATAGCATATATATATGATTAGTTACAATAAGCCTAATATTGTTGTTGATACTTCTTCAAAGTAACTTTATGTCAACAACAATAAGCCTAATATTGTTGTTGATACTTCTTCAAAGTAACTTTATGTAACAATCTTGAAAGGAAGAAGAAGTGTGGAATAAGATTCCTACAATAATCCATGAGAGAAGAATATGTTAAAAAAGATTAAAACAAAATAGTTGCAAACAAATGAAATAAACAACCAACTATTCAACACTATTTCTTGGAGAAAACCCTTCCAAGAGAAAAAAAAAAAATCCCACACACTCAACATATTAGTCAACAACTAAATGGTTACAATACAAAGTCTCTATGCTCACAACAAGAGTGTTCAACACTAGACACTAGCATAATTCGAAAGAAATATTGACAACATAACAGTAAGTAAAAATCATACACATTGTTTTCCTCCAGCCCTAGAACTGAATAAATAGGCATAATAAAACCATAAAACATTTATGGTTTTCCATTTCTACATGCTAGAAACCACCAACAAGTTACTCCTTGCAACTACTATGAATTTATTCCTTGCTATGGATCTACATTTATTCCTAGTTCCACTACAACATTGCAAGGTGTATGATACATTTGTCCCAATATTCTTCCACTTGACATATACCTTGGAAGGGTACAAGAGAAAATTAATCAAACTACGAGTTAATTTCTAGGGCCCATAAGGTCCATAGACTCACAACACCACTTGAATTTACTTGTGGTCACCTATTTCATAAATGCATCTATACCATTCTACAAGGTGTCAACTTTCTCTAGTATCATCTTTCCATCCTCTACCATGTCCCTAATGAAATGGTACTAGATATATATATTTTTTTTCTTTACATGAAAGGTTGGATTCTTGGTGAAACAAATGAAATTGTTACTATCACATTGAACTATAAGAGGTCTTTGATTTTTCCCTACTTATAAACACAATTTCATAAGGAAAATGGCCTCCTTATAGGCATGAATAACTGCCATATACTGTACCTCTGCATTGGACAAAGCGACCACAACTTGTCACTTGTTCATCCAACTCACTACGGTGACTCCACCAAACAATTGAAACATGTATCAACTCATAGATTTCCTTCTATCTATATCTGATCTGAAAAATATTTAGATGCTTATTAATATTTAAAACATAATAACATATACTTGATATTCAAAATAAAAATGATCGCTTGATTGTTTGCAACTTACAAGTGAATTAACTTATCTATCCAAACACACTTTAAGGATGAATAACTTGCAAATAACTCAACGAAATTAGAACAACAATATTATAATCACATACACAAGTTTGATAATGGAGTTCACCCAATTTGGTATACATATATGGGTATGCTTCCAATAAAGACCTCTTTATTAATGCTCAAATGCTTGTGTTTTACAATGACCTTTTTATACATTGCTTAAAATAAAAAAACAAAGTATGCCATCAAATTCCTTGCCAAATTTTGATAAAAATGAGTATAAAGTTCATAACATTTTGTGTCGGAACCCCATGACACACATTATAATGTAGCCTCCAAGTCTAGTTACCCTCGGGCATGAAATTCAATACCATACTCTGCATAATAATGAGTTTGTCCTTTGCCTCAGACCACACACCATTAAATAGGGTGTGGGCCCTTAACTTCCCTTCAGAACAAAAGGAAAACATTAAATAATTTGTTTGGGAAACCCCCGTAAGGAGAGGTACCCATGGTCTAATGGTTAAAACGTTGGTGCATTGCATGGTGGGTTGGGGGTTCAAACCCCATCGATCGTCATTTATTGCGTTGGTTTTTGTTACAATGGTGGCATATGGTATATGGTTATAACCAAAGTTTTAACACCCCCACGCTCGTAAATATAGGTGGTTGCATTACACAACATGTAACCATGGGTCGAGGGCTAGGCCCTTAACCATTTTTTAGTCCAACCATAACATATTACAACTTTAAATACACATGAGACCATACATATGTTAAGTCTCATCGTGTGGTCTATTGGTAAAGCACTTGGGTAAGGTTATGGGAGGTCACGAGTTAGATCCTCCGGAATCCCATAAAATTTTATATAACCTTAACCATGATAGGAAAATGAGGGACTGCCATGTGGAAGTCTCTCACCGGATCCCTTGTGCCACGTATCAACACACAACTAGTCCACTTGGATTGTACAAATTGCCAAGTCACTTTGCCAATTGGACATGCCATGTCACCTACATGCCACATGTCGCCATATGAGGTCACCACGTTAGTACTATATGGCCTATACGATCATGCCATGTGTCACCTTTGCAGTGGTGACACATGTCACCTTGACCCCTTTGACTTTGAATTTTTCCTAGTTTGAACCAAACTTTGACCATCCATAAGTTTTTTCATACGAACTCTGTTTGAGGCGATTTTTGCATCGTTGGAAAGTTATCGTTGAGCTCTACGCATTGTTGGAATTTTTTATATCATTTGATATGGTTGAATTTTGAGAATTTATGAATCCTTCTGGACCTTTGTGAGCATTTCCGATCCTCCTAGACCTCTATGAGTGTTCTTGTATTCTCCTGGATCAATATCCCCTACCCCCCAAAAATCCACATCCCTATATATACATTGAGCGTGAGTCTCCTAAAACATCATTATGATAGCAAATGGAATATTAAAAAATACCTCACAAATACCTAAAGACCGTCTTCACTGCAACCCAATGTTCACGTCGAGGATTAACCATTAATCGACTCGACAATCCCATTACTTGGGAAATGTTTGGTCCAGTACAGACCATAACATACATCAAACTACCAACTACACTAACATAAGGAACATAAGCCATATCCTCTATCTCTACATTTGTTGTAGGGCTCTTCTCAACTAAAATCTTAGTTCACAAAATTGAAACACTCAATGGTTTGCAATTTGCATTGTGAAAACATTGTAGCATAGAGCTTACATACTTACTCTATCTCAAGCAAAGATTTTTATTTGTTTTTTCACTCACAATATCCATTCCTAAGATATATTTTGCAACCCCCAAGTCTTTCATATCAAATTGTGATGAACTTTGAGACTTCAAATCACAAATCACATCCTTACTATTACCAAAAAATAACATATCATCTAAATATATAGTGATGAAAAGAAAATGACCATCATCTTGTTTGCAATAAACACAATGATATTATTTGGATCTCAAAAATCTCAATCCCAACACAAAATAATCAAACTTTTGGTACCAGATTTTGGGAGACTATTTGATACCATGTAAAGACTTTTTTAATTTGCAAACCAACGACTCTTTACATTTTTCAACATAATGCTCTAGTTGTATCATATGGATCTCTTCCTTTAAGTCACCATGTAGTATTGTTTTTTTCACATCCATCTGTTTCATCTCTAAATCAAAGGCTACTACAATAGATAATAGGAACCTGGATGTTAGCTTCGAAACTAGGGAAAAGATCTCACCAAAATCTATCCCATTAACCTAGGAATTGTTAAATTTAGAGATGCTATTAAGTTATTTTCAATTTACTAGACAATAATAGCATAAGCATGATCACTGAAAGAAACACAATCACAAGGTACACAACATTTTATCCTAGGAAACCCTCATGGGGGAGAAAACCCAACAAAAACTTCCTTAATATAGATTTCCAATACAATGCCAAGATAAAAGACCAAAAGACAAGAGAATATCCAAGATTGAGCAATTCTCCTCTCTCTCCTTCTTCTTGCAACTGCAACTACCTCCAAACTTGCGCACTAGATGAGTGACTTGAGTGAGTGAGTGAATGAGGTGCTAGCCTTTCTTATTTATACTAGCCAAGGAGCGCTAAGGTTGTGTCTTTTCATTAAGCAGGGCCGAGTTCTCCAATTAGTGGTTAAAACCATTTTAATTATCCCTAGGGGTCGACTTCTCAATTAGCATCATTTGACTGGGGTTTGACCAATCCACAAAAGGGGATTTGGTCATACATAAGTCCTGACATGATCAATACACAAAAGGGGATTGTTCTACATGACAATAACTCAATTATAATTAGAATATTCTTCATAGTTACAATATTTCAACACTCCCCCTTAACAAGAAGGATATTCTACAATACAACATCATTAGGAGAGAGAGGGCAACAACATCATCAACTTATGGAACATTGACTGAAATATCTATAAATCATCGAAAATTTTTCTTCATCGTCAATAACATCATCATTCATATCATGGATCTAGAATAACATCATCATCATCGTTCACAACATGGAGCTGGAATCTAAAACATCAACATCAGTTAGTATAAAACTATAGAAATAACATCAAATACACTAGGATGATACATCATCATCAATAGCATGAGGTTGATACAAAAACATCAAATACACTAGGATGATACATCATCATCAATAGCATGAGGTTGATACAACAACATCATCAAAAAAACAGGGCAGGAGCAACAACATCATCAACAAAACAGGGCAGGAGCAACACCATCATCATCATATAGCAATAGAATGAGACAGGCGTAACAACATTTTGTGGTACTTTGACAGTCCCTAGGGATCTGCCCAGGAATCATAAGATTCCCTAGGATATAAAATCCTAATGGAGCTACCACATGGTACTTTGACAGACCGTCCTTAACGGACCTTCGGGATGTTCCTAGGAATCAAAATATTCCCTAGGATATAAAATCCTAACGGAGCTACCACGTGGTACTCTGACAGACCGTCCTTACCAGATCTTTAGGATCTGCCGAAGAATCAAAAGATTCCCTAGGATATAAAATCCTAATGGAGCTACCACTACTGACCACAACTGGCATATACATGCATAGGTACTATGATAGATCATCCTTACCGGACCTTCGGGATCTGTCCAGGGATGATCAGTCCCCTAGGATATAAAATCCTAACTGAGCTACCTATTGTTGGTCAGGGTACCATAGTATCATCAACATCACTCCCCCTTTCGAGGGAGGTCCTTTCAGACTATACCAAGCTTGTCTCCAAAGTATTCAAACTTTACACGAGACAAAGGCTTAGTCAACACATTTTCAACATGCTCATCTATGCCAACATATTGGAGCTTTACAACTCCCCTCTACACCATATCACGAATGTAGTGATACCGTATATCTATGTGCTTCGACTTGTCATGGAACCCATGGTTCTCTGTCATCTTTATGAAGCTCCGGTTATCACATAGAATCACAGTTCCTTCCATCTCTAGATCAAATAGACCTGTCAACAACTTCCGAATCCATATGGCTTCACAACTAGCGGAACATGCTGTAATGTATTATGCTTCTGCTGTGCTGAGAGAAATACTGAATTGCTTCATGCTCTGCCATGAAGTCATGGATGACCCCTGAATGAAACAACATCATGAAGTGGTCTTTCTATCAAAAACACTTCGAGCCCAATCTGAATCAGTATAACCAACCAGTATGAAGTGATGGTCTCCAGTATAATAGAGACCAAATTCCAACGTACCCTCAAGGTATCTCATCACATGTTTTGCAACAACAAGGTGAACAGGTCTGGGCTCTACCAGATACCGACTCAAGGTGTTTGCAAAAAAACATATATCTGGCCTGGTATTCATCAGAGACATCAACGAACCAATAATCTATACAGAGTAGCATCAACTAATTCTGATGAAGTATCAACTAGGAGCTTCAAATTTGTTTCCATGGGTGTGTTCATGGCTTTACATTCCAACATATCAAACCTCTTCAATATTTCCAATGTATACTTCCATTGGTTAAGGAATATATTCTATGGGCTCTGCCAAACTTCAAGACCTAAGAAATAATGCATCAGGACTAGCTCTTTCATCTCAAATTCTGCAACGAGATTCTTCTTACAATCAATGATGGGCTTTTCTTCTCCAGTTAAGAACAATTCATCTACATATAGCAACAATATAATTGGCTCATCATTCATAACCTTGAAGTAAATGTTCGAATCAACTTTACTCTTGGGAAATCCCAAGCTCATCAAGAAACTATCAATTCTACTATACCAAGCTCTAGAAGCTTGCTTCAACCTGTATAGAGCCTTCTTCAACCCGCAGACACAAGTCTTTCTATCTTCAACTTCAAACCCTTGAGGTTGTTATATACACAACACTTCTTCATTAACACCAGTTAAGAAGGTTTTTTTCACATCCATCTGGTGTAACTTCCACTTCATCTTGGACGCAAGAGCTATGATGGTTTTGATAGAATTGTATCTCGCTACATGAGCAAATGTCTCTTCACAATCAATGCCTTCCTTTTGAGAAAATCCACGAGCTACAAACTTTGTTTTATGTTTTTCAATACTTCCATCTGCAATATGTTTTATCTTGTATAACCATTTGTAAGATACCACATCTTTGTTCTTTGGTCTGGTAACTATTTCCCATACATCATTCTTTATAATGGATTGGTATTCTTTTGTCATGGCATCTACCCATTCTTTCTTTTGAATGATTTCTTCAAAGCAAGTAGGATCCTTTTCTATGATATCACACATCACAACCATGCAATTGGAGAATGGCTTAGGTTTCTTGATTTGTCTCATGGTTCCTTCTGGGGCACCATACTTCTCTCCATATTGAATAATTTCCCTTACCCAAGTTGGATTTCTCTTGTGAGAGATTGTTATTTGGGGAGGTTCTTGAGATTCTATCATATCATGATCTTCTTGAATATCATCATCATGGGTATTTGTAACTTCCCTCATTGGTTCTGCAACTCTGGGAGCTACATGCTCTTCTTCATATACTTCTTCAAGCTGACATCTCCTTGATTTCTTGAGTGTTACAACTTCATCAAAGGTTACATCTCTGCTGATCTCAATATGATGGTAACCTAGTATATAAATTCTGAAGGCCTTAGATACCTCACAATATCCAACAAATATTCCCTTCTTTCCTGAAGGGTCTAGCTTGGTTCTCCTTTCTTTCGTAATGTGTACAAATAACGGACAACCAAATATCTTGAGATGGCTTACTTCTGTCTTCTTTCAAGAGAACATTTATTCGGGGGGTTTTGAATCCAAGTGCACTATGGGATAATATGTTTTGGACATACACTGTTGTTCTTGYTGCATCATCCCGTAAGTGCATTGGAATATATTGATCATGGATCATAGTCTTCACTACTTTCATTATAGTTCTATTCTTTCTTTCTACTACACAATTTTGCTAAGGATTATAGGGATTGGTGAGGTCCCTCTTGATCCTGTCATCTCTGCAAAATATTGCAAATTCTTTTGAGGCATATTCTCCTCCATTATCTGACCTGAGTATCGTGATTTTTCTTTCAGAGATATTCTCTATCAAGGCTTTGGATTCTTTGAATTTTCCAAAGACTTCATCTTTTGATTTAAAGAAGTAAACCCAAGTCTTGCAATAGTAATCATCAATAAATGACACATAGTATACATACCACTAAGAGAGGTTGATGGCATTGGGCCACACACATCTGAGTGGATGAGCTCCAATATTCATTCTGCTTTACTGTCTCTCTTCGGGAAAGGATTATTTATGTTATTTCCTTGTGCACATCCCTTGCACACACCTTCATGATCAACCTTGAATTTTGGTAGACTTGTAATTACCTTGCTTACACATGGTAAGGATTTGTAGTTGATGTGAGCTAGCCTTCTAAGCCAAATTTCACATGGACTCTCAGTGGAGTGAGTCAAGCCTGCATCTGAGTGACCTTTTAATTTATATAGGCCACCTTCTTATGTTCCAATAAAAGTTGCATCTTCTATGGTTTTTCCTTTAGGCCACATAAGGACTTCACCATCTATGAATGCAACCCTGAAGCATTTCTTATCTAAAGTTGAGATAAAAAGCAAATTCTTTTTCAAACCTGGTACATATAGTACATCCTTCAATTTATTGGATTCCCTGAATCAAGTTTGTAGGTGGATTCTCCCACTCCTTTGATAAGGTACCGATAATAATCTTCGAGTGTAACTTTCTGGGGAAAGTTCTTTTCTGTAAGGCTAGAGAGAATGCATCTCTGACCTATCATGTGCTTAGAGGCACCACTGTCTATGAGCCAAGTATCCTCTCCAGGTGACACAGATCCTGAGAGGGAATAGAATAAAACATAGTCTTCAATCTTTTCTTTAATCATCTTTGTGGGTGGCTCATCATCTTCAACTGCATGGGCATGGTGTCTTTTGTTATTTCTCTTCTTGTATTCTTCTCTTATGGCTAGACAATTCTTAGTAATATGTCCCATCTTATCACAATGATAACATTGATAAGAGGAGAAATCATTTTCTCTTCTTTGACCTTTCTGAAAATTTTGGAATCTCCTTGGAGGGTGAGATTCTTTACAGAGATGGGTGAATCTCTTTGGGGAGTGAGATGCCTTATGTAGTTCCTCCTTTAGCATGAGAAGCTAGGGATTTATCTTCATTCCTTAATAGTACTKCTTCTCGGTTAGCTACACTTCATTATTCTTGAACACTGATGGKTTTTACTCCCTCTATCTACTTCTTGGCTAACCCAGGTTGAGATCTAAACAGGTTTCCAACAAAACCCTCTAAAACTATCGACCCTCCTAGTAAACCAAAAGGCAACACAACACACAGAATGTACCACAYAGTATCACCCAAGATAGTTTTATGGGTAACTGCAATGCTCAGATGCTTGCATTCTAGAACATAGTGGGGATCTGAAATTGCATTTCATCTCCTTATGCCTTGATCTGGTTGTTCTTTCTATTATTCTTAATATTCATCCATCTGTTAATTTTATGCATACCTTCTAATTGATCTACCAGATAATAGATCTAACAGAACTATTCATTCATCTATTCATCATATAACTACCGACATAAGGTAAATATGCAATAAACACAACACATAACATAGGTTTTATAGTGGTTCATCCCCTCCTGGGCTACGTCCACAAAGATCTGGCTTCTTAGGCTCTTTCATTTAGATTTATGCAAAATATGGTGTCGCGCGCACTAGAATTCTGACCATACAATCACAAAACAGGTTCCACAACCTCTATGAGGCAGACTATATCGCACCAGGATCCTCAACTTGCGATCTAACCCTCAAGATCTAGCTATTTGACCCTCCCACAACTCAACAACTTACAAAATTGGTATCAGATCTTACGGTAGTTTCTTTAATTGAATAGAATAAAACGCAGCCCCTAACCTAGACCTCCTATGTACTAATTTATACTAATCTTCAACTTATCAATCGTTACAATCTTTTACCAAAACCCTAACCCTAGTGTGGTTAGGTTTTCCTGCATGCGTGCATTGCATGCTTTCCTCCTTTGCATGCAACTTTTCCCTCGCACGTGGTACTTTTCCTGCCAGCTACTCTTCTCCAAAATTGGCCTTATCTTCCAAAAAAATACCTTTTCTCCACTTTAGGCATGTGTCCAATAGGACCCCAACACTGACATGTTCATCCTGAGCCACTTAGTTAGTGCGTGCTCCTACAATGGTTGTTTCCAAAATTTGGAACTTCTCTGCTAGTTACCTTCCTCGTGTCTTGACTTGCGTGACTTTTCCTGTCAGTGCCTCTACTGACTGCATTGTGATCTCCTCCTAGATCAATGATGAACCTTATGTCTGTGATTGCACCATATTCCTCTTCTCCTCCTCCAACTGCACGATCATTCGCGTTGCTTGCTCCTGGATGGGTTCTACTTCTGCATGTCTCTCCTGTTTTTGCCTTTGTGTGACTTTTAAATCTGCCTGCAGCTTCTTCCAGTCCTGATTACCTTTTAGGCGCTCTGTGATGATCATTGTTTTCTGTTTGTTCTTGAGCTCTTGTATGGTTGTGTTGAGCCTTTCCTCTTCTTGGTCCCATTGTTGGACCTCCTCATCCTCATCCAACGTTGTCTAGAGCTTCGTGACTCTGTGAAACAACTCTTCTGTTGCACTTACATGCTTCTCCATTTCTGCTAATTGAAGTGCAGTGTCTTGTTTACTATGTTCTCTGACCTCAGGAGGAGTTGTATGAGTCATATTTTATTTTAATTCCTCAATCTCTTGCCTATAGTGTTCAATGGTTTGTGCAATAAGCTTGAGTTTCACTTCTACGCTTGTGTTCTCTGCCTGCACGTTGTCAGGGATGTGATTATACACTATTGTCATCCCCTATTCTATTATGTTTGTGTGCTCCTTTTTGTTGATTTTTCAATAAGAATGGTTAAGCATGAAGTTCATTCCATTTTTATCATTTCGCTTAACCATAACCAATATTGTTGCAGCAACCAACATCACAAGAAGAAGCACCATGCAAAAGAACACAAAAAGTATCCTGGGAAACCCTTCTCAACAAGGGAAGAAAACCCAACCAAATCCTTTGCTATATTCTTCAATAGAAAGAACTTCACCACCAAGAAAACCTAGCACACAAGAGGGTGCTTAAACCCTAGAAGACTAACTCCCAAGAGAGGTGTGCACTTTTCCCAAGAAGGTGTACTTGCTGAAATTTCAAAACTCACATGAAAGATATGATTCCTCAATGTGGAATTTACCTTTACTTATACTAGAATAAACCTGTCAACATAAGTGTCTATTGGCACAACATGGCCAACCTCACTAGCTTATAATATAATTAATATTAACCAGATTAATTATATTTTATATTAATAACCAGTCACATTAAGGTGGGGACGACCTGTACCCTTTACATTACAATTAGGGTTACATGCAGGTCYGACTCTTGAAAAATATAGCAAAGGATCTTATACACCCACTAGTGCTCATCCACTAAGGGCACATCCATAGGGATGTCCATATATCTGGCTCACTGCATTACACAGAAGAACCACTTCTTGACTAGTGCTCARCCACTAGGATCACGTTCACCTGTGATCGTCCACAKGCACATCCAATCAATAGATCTTCTTTCCCAGTGCATTACACAGGAGAGTCATCTAGAGTTTCTTGTCAACTCTTCTGCTCAGAGGATGCTAATACATCATCTTTATTTATGTTCTCATAACGATGCACCCAACACTTTGGAATTTCACACGTTCACCTTGTGCTCAACTACATGCATGTCCAACTCTGCAAATCTCCTTTCTCACTGTGTTACACATGAGAATCATATGGAGTTCTTCTCAAATCCCTATAAGGAGGAGGCCATCTCTACATTCCTGCTTTGTCTCATATAGGAACCACGCACCCCTCTCAGGGGATTTCTCTCAGGTTTGTAAGCTGGATAATGTCTCATGTAGCTGCAATCATCAACACTCCCTCTCAGCTAGGGAGGCATTCTTCATCATGCCAAGTCTCACATGGATGTACTTTGAACTTATTCTTGGCTGTAGTCATCAACACTCCCTCTCAACTAGGGAGGTATTCTTCACCAAGTTAATTTGGTGAAGATGTATGCAATCTGCTCATGTGTAGGAAGGTACTACATGTGTCTTATTTTCCTCTGCATCATATCTCTAATATAATGATGTTTTATCTCAACATGTTTCGATGTGTCATGAAACACTACTTTCTCAAGGATCTTTACACACAACTTTGGTTATCATCATAGGATCTATCTCATGATCAGGTAAATCTGTTAGAAGCTTGTGAAGCCATACTGCTTCACACATTCAATGATACATACTTTTCTTATGTGGCATTCAAGGCCATAAGGATTTCGTTTCCTGCTGCATCAAGAAACCATGACAACTTTTATGATAAGACAACAACCAAATGTTCTCTTCCAGTCCACTGTAGTCCCTGATCAATCTGTATCTGCATATCATGGAAAATCAAGTTCACACTGGGGGCATATCTTAATATATGTTTTACTGTTATCAAATGAGTCTATCTCGGATGGCTCATGGATTGTCTAAGTACATTCATCACACAGCATGAATTAGGTCTGGTGTTATCCAGATGCATCAATGGTCCAATCAGCTATGGATCACTCCTTGTTTGAAGCATCAACATTCATTTTCTTCAAATCCATCACGGTGGTTTTGCATTCTGTTATACTGAACTTCTTTAATATTCCCAATGTATACTTTTCTTGACTTAGGGAAATATTATTGGTCCTCTGTCACACTTCTTGTCCCAAGAAGTTGTACATCATACTCAGATCCTTCATCTAAAAAATCAGAAGTCAAGGATTGTTTGTTTTCAACAATAAGGCTTTCTGAATAAGTTATAAAAAAACATGCTTTTGTCACCAACACTGTAGTAATATAGGTTTTGGATCAACAATACTCTTGCTGAGACTCAAACTCATCAAGAATCCATTCATCTAATATTTTTTCCAACTCATGTATGGTGGTACAGATGGAAGTGTATTGGTCTCATTGGATCAATTGTCTCATCATAGACAACTCCCTCTGTTTGTGAGAGTCCTCTAGTTTTGTATTTCTTGGCACTTTTGTAAACTGCATGCTTTCTCTTCTTGGAAGTTACCACAGATTTCCCTTCTTCCTGGTTGGATAGTTTCTTGCATAGTGTCCATATTTGTCACATCTAAAGCACCGAATTTATCAAACATCTCTTCTTTGATAACCTGGATTTGATGAAGACTTTTTATCTTTGAATGTTTGTCTGAAATTTATTTTGAATTTTCCTCCTTCCTTTGTATGAAGTGCAAAAGCATGATTTTCTTCTGAGGAATCTTCCACTCTTCTATTTCTAAGTCTAAGTTCTTCTTGAGTACAATCTGTCCATAGACGATCAAACGTTGGCAGATCTTCTCTTCCACTGATACTCTGAAGAAAAGGTCCCACTAGTTTGGAAGGTTGCTGAGAGTGGTTAAGACAAGTTCTCTATCAGACATGATTTCTCCAATGGTTTCTAGTTGTTCTTTAATCTCTGATATCTTCATAAAGAAGATGGAAACTATATCACCTTTCGTCATATTGGTACTTTGAAGTTGGATATTCAAGGTAAGAGCTCTGAGGGTGTTTTCACTCAAACATTTCTTTTAATGCTTCATACATATCATAATTTGTCTTCATGTTGGAAATACGAGGTAAAAAATGATCTCTTACTGAGTAGATGATTAATTTCCTTGCTTTGACATCTTCTTCCTTTCATATCTTCTTCTCTACATATGTAGCTTTGTCTGGTAAGGTTTTAGTTACCACATCCAAAGGGTCATCTTCTTCAAGGGTGACCTGAAGCCTTGATTTCCAGTAGCTGAAGTTGCTTGCGCCAACAAGCATATCTTCTACTAAGGCTTTGTTCTTCATTTGTTTGGTTTCTTCAAACTCTCGCCAACTAGATTTTGAAAACCTAATGATTAGGTTGAATTAATAACCTTGGATTTTATTTGGACATATGAATGCCAACAATCAACTTGATAGTGTCACATAAATTCTTGATGAATTAAGAAAAACATTTCTTCAATAAGTTCCAGAAATCTATGATCAAGATTCTGCAGGAAATTTTGACACCCTAGGGCCAAAAACTTAAAATCCTTAGAATTTAATTTTGAAGGTCTCTGGAGATGCACCAAGGAGGGTCGTACAACTTGGTCCAAGATTTAGCTCCAATGTCCACTTATAAAGAGGTGAAGGGGCTAATCAAGTGAGGGTTGTACACATTTCTGTAGAAACCCT